>CAUYQV010030432.1:0-32523 GCA_963574575.1 Galagoides demidoff | reverse complement strand
AGGCGCCTGCCACAATGCCCGGCCATTTTTTGGTTGCAGCCATCATTGTTGTTTGGCAGGCCCGGGCTGGGGATTCGAACCCGCCACCTTAGGTGTATGTGGCTGGCACCTTAGCCGATTGAGCCACAGGCGCCGAGCCCAAACTTCTAGTCTTAAGTGATCCTCTTGCCTCAGCCTCCCAAGTAGCTGGGACTACAGGTATCCACTATAACAGCCGACTCGTTTTTCTATTTTTAGTAGCGGCCAGGTCTCTTGCTTGCTCAGGCTGGTTTTAAACTCCTGAACTCAAGCTATCCACCCGTTTTGGCCTCCCACAGTGCTAGGATTATGGGCATGAGCCACTGCACTTAGCCAGAATTTCCTTTTTTTTTTGAGACTAAGTCTCAAGCTGTTGCCCTGGGTAGAATGCCTTGGCATTACAGCTCACAGCAACCTCAAACTCTTGGGCTTAAGTGATCCTCTTGCCTCAGCCTTTAAAGTAGCTGGGACTATAGGGTCCTCCCCCCCAACAATGCCTGGCTATTTTTTGGTAACAGTTGTTATTATTGTTTTAGCTGGCCTGGGCCTGGTTTGAACCCACCAGCCCTGGTGTATGTGGTGGGCACCCTAGCCACTGAGCTACGAGCATTGCCCAGAACGTCTTTTGAAAATAATTTAAATAATGATCTTTACTTTATTTTATTTTATTTTTATTTATTTTGAGAAAGAATCTCAAGCTGTCACCCTGTGTAGAGTACTATGGTGTCATAGCTCACAGCAACCTTAAACTCTTGGGCTCAAGCAATCCTCTTGCCTTAGTTTTTCTATTTTTAGTAGAGACAGGGTCTCACTTTTGCTCAGGCTGGTCTCCAACTTGTGAGCTTAAGCTATCCACCTGCCTCGGCTTCCCAGAGTGCTAGGATTACAGGGGTGAGCCACTATACCTGGCATAATTAATGATCTTTAAAATTTTTCATAGCATACCTAAAATGCTCTCTTGGCTTCCACAGTGGTTGAAAATCACTGTTCTAAGGCCTCTAAGGGAGAAGCCATCCTCACCTCTTCCAGCCTGGGGCCCCTGAAGTCCTTAGGGTCCCTTGGTTTGTAGCTGCATCTCAGCACTCTCTGCCTCTATCTTCACGTTTCCTTCTTCCCTGTATGTCTTTATATGGCCTCTTATGAGGACACTTGTCATTTGATTTAGAGTCCACCCTCATCCCACCCTCATTAATCTTAACTTGCTAAAGACCCTGTTTACAACTAAAGTCTCTTAAAGGTCAGGTATGGTGGCTCACGCCTGTAATCCTAGCACTTTGGGAGGCTGAGGTCTGTGGATTGCCTGAACTCACAGGTTCGAGACCAGCCTGAGTAAGTGCAAGAGACCCTGTCTCTAAAAAATAGCCGAGTGGTGGGTGCCTATAGTCCCAAGCACTCTGGAGGCTGAGGCAATAGAATTGCTTGAGCCCAAGAGTTTGAGGTTGCGGTGAGCTGTAATGCCATAGCACTCTACAAATAAACAAAATAGTCTCCTTCTGGGCTTGGCGCCTGTGGCTCAATCGGCTAATGCACCAGCCACGTACACCTAAGGTGGTGGGTTCAAATCCCCAGCCCGGGCCTGCCAAACAACAATGATGGCTGCAACCAAGAAATGGCCGGGTGTTGTGGCGGGTACCTGTGGTCCCAGCTACTTGGGAGGCAGAGGCAGGAGACTCGCTTGAGCCCAGGAGTTGGAGGTTGCTGTGAACTGTGATGCCATGGCACTCTGCCCAGGGGAATAGCTTGAGGCTCCCTCTCAAAGAGGAAAAAAAAAAAGTCTCCTGAGTTTTCAGTGTACATGAAATTTTGGGGACCCTATTCAACCTACAACAAGGACTGTGCCTTTCCTTGCTCCAGAACTGATACTGGCCTCAGACACACCCTGCAAACCTAATCTCTCCCAGAATGACCCCTATTGTCGATTTGGAACATCTCTGCAGATTTTCCTCCTGTGCAACATATGTACATGCAGGCAGAATTATCTGTAGGGGACCCCCTGGGAGAGCAGGATCCCTGGAGGGCCAAGGGTGTGAGAGGAAATGATGGTTCTCAAATATGCCATTCTGCCCTCCAGCCAGGGGACGTTTCAGTGTCTGAGGACATTTTTGTTTTTATGACTTCAGGTTGTGTGCATGCACCTGGCATCTAGTGAGTAGAGCTCAGGCATGCCACTCAGCACACTACAGTGCCCAGGACAGTCCCGCTGCAGAGAACAACCCAGCCTCAGTGTCAGTAGTAGCAAAAAACCTGCCTGGGTATGCGTGATTATGTTTCTTCAGAGCTGAGGGTTGGCACTCACTCTGTGCCAGGCATTCCACTAAGTGCTTTTTCCACAGTTGTCACTTCCTTATCTTCACAACAACCCCAGGAGGGAGATAATATTATTATTCCCATTTCACTGAGATACAGAGAGGTTTAGTGACTTGCCTAAGGAAACACAGTGAGTGAGAAACCAAGCTAAGACTTGAGCCCAGGCAAACTGCTTTCCTATGTATGGTTTTAGAACTTGGTTTTTTTTCTTCAGTTTGGTAATATATTGTGGTCATTTTTCCATGTTGTCATAGCTCTCATCCCCTTTTTTTTCCTCTTCACTTAATTAATTTATTTGAGACAGAGTCTCACTCTATCACCTGGGTAGAGTGCTATGGCATCATAGCTCACAGCAACCTCAAACTCTTAGGCTCAAGCGATTCTCCTGCCTCAGGCTCCTGAGTAGCTGGGACTATAGGCACCCACCAGGACATCTGGTTAGTTTTTCTATTTTTATTAGAGACAGGGTCTTGTTCTTGCTCAAGCTGGTCTGGAACTCCTGAGCTCAAGAAATTCAACTGCCTTGGCCTTCCAGAGCAGTAGGACTACAGGCATGAGCTACCACATGGCACCTTTCCCTTCCTTTTTTTTTTTTTTTTTTTGAGGCAGAGTCTCACTATGTCACCCTCAGTAGAGTTCCATAGCGTCACAGCTCAAGGCAACCTCAAACTCTTGGGCTTAAGGGATTCTCTTGCCTCAGCTTCCCAAGTAGCTGGGACTACAGGAACCAGCCACAACTCTCAACCATTTTTTTTGTTGTAGTTGTCATTAGCTGGCCCGGGCTGGGTTCGAGCCTGCCAGCTTTGGCGTATGTAGCCAGCATCCTACCCACTGAGCTATGGGCACCGCTGCTCCCTTTCTTTTTAAATGGCTGAATGGTCTTCCATTTTGTGGTTGTGCGCACTTTATTTCCTGACTCCCACTGTGCTGTGTGTGACTGTCAGTCCTTGTATGGTTGTCCTTGTACACATTCAGGGTGCTCCATAAGCTGAATTTCTTTGCTTGTCTGGTAAATTGGGCTTCAACATTAGATCTTGAAGGGGTTCCACAACTGGAGTGTTTGAGATAT
The DNA here is from genome assembly GCA_963574575.1 of Galagoides demidoff. Taxonomy (NCBI): domain Eukaryota; kingdom Metazoa; phylum Chordata; class Mammalia; order Primates; family Galagidae; genus Galagoides; species Galagoides demidoff. The sequence continues at coordinate 29,129 of CAUYQV010030432.1, read as the reverse complement.
CCCTACTTGTGCGCCTTCTTGTACAGATGGGGAGACTGAAACCTAGGGAAGCAGAAAAGCTGCCTGCAGATGATGCAGATGGGCTGACCCCAGAGGGTGTGTCTCAGGGCCAGCCCCCGACCACAGCCCCTTATTTCTTGCCCCCCCACCCCCCAGGGCTGTGCCATTGGCATCTGGTGGGCTGGTTTGCTACCCTGTTTTTCCATGTGTCTCAGTTTTCCCATCTATATGAAGGGATTAACCATTGCTCCTTCCATGAATTTACTGGGGGTTGAGAATTCAGTATCCAGTTTTGCCTTTGGAAGGTCCAGCTTCACATATGCCTGAGATACAGACCCTAATAACAGGTGGGGGAGACCCTCAGTCTTAGCTGGACCACAACACAATCTAGGGACCTAGGGTGCTGATGTCTCCTCCAGTCCGATCTGTGTCTCTTTGCAGAGTGTGTCACCATCACCTCCTGAGAGTCTGGTGGAGGAAGAACGATCAAATGGCCCTGGTAGCAATGGGAAGCAGAGAACAGAGGAAAAGGATCTGCCAGGACCTTATGTGAGTGGGGGGCAGGTAGGATGGGCATGCATGGCCTAGACTAGCCCCTAGCCGGAACCCTTGGAGTCTCCCAGAACCAGTTCTTGCTATAACTCTTACTCTCAAGCCTTTCAGAGCTGCCCATTGCTCAGAATACTGGCCAATCAGAAGATATCCTGTGGTGCCGGCTTAACTATTTACTCTTGTCTCCAGGGTTAGAGTGCCATGGTGTTAGCCTAGCTCATAACAGCCTCAAACTCCTGGGGCTAATTTTTCTATTTTCAGTAGAGAGGGGTCTCCATCTTGCTAGGCTGGTCTGGAACTCCTGAGCTCAAGCTGTCCTCCCTCCTCCAAACTTGGCCTCCCAGAGTGTTGGACGTAAGGGCCTGAGCCACTGTGCTCTGCCTGCCTGGCTTAACTCTTGAATTGCTCTAAGTCCATGTACCTTCTAGGCCACATGGCCTTTTTCTCATCCTCTAGCTTTTGTTACAGCTGTTTTTTTCCCCTAGCTTCTCCCATCTCTCAGAAACCAGCTTCTCCACCAAGGCAAAAAAACAGTCTGCTGCAGGAAGCCTTCTGTGACCTACTCTTAGAGGGCTGGGGCATCCTCTCATTGTCACATTGCTGCACACCTTCAGTCTGAAATGCCTGAACCCTAGGGACCAGGCTGAAGGTAGAGGCCTGGGCAGTGGCTAAACCCCCTCCCCTCTACAGGGCCAGCTACAACCTGATCTCAGCTGACTGGCAGAATGTTAGCTGATCCTGCTGTTTCTCAGAGGGGAGCCTTAAATCTTTCTTTTTATATAAAGAAGAGTTGGCAACTAATTTTTGTTTTGTAAATGCTGGCAACTAATTCTTTTGTTTGTCTGAGACAGAGTCTCACTCTGTTGCCCCAGGCTAGAGTGCCAAGGCCTCAGCCTAGCTCACACCAACTTCAAACTCCTGGGCTCAAGTGATCCTCTTACCTCAGCCTCCCAAGTGGCTGGGTCTACAGACACCCACCACGATGCCTGGCTAATTTCTTTATTTTTATTTATTTAGACAGTCTCACTCTGTTGCCCTGGGTAGAGTGCCCTGGCATCATCATAGCGCCTAGCAACCTCTAATTCAGGGACTCAAACGATCCCCCCCCCACTTTTTTTTTTTGTAGAGATAGAGTTTCACATCGCCCTTGGTAGAGTGCGGCGGCCGCGTCACATTACTCACAGGAACCTCCTACTCCTGGGCTTAGGCAATTCTCTGGCCTCAGCCTCCCAAGTGGCTGGGACTACAGGCGCCTGCCACAATGCCTGGCTATTTTTTTTGGTGGTTGTTGTTGTTGCAGTTTGGCTAGGGCCGGGTTTGAACCCGTCACCCTTGGTATATGGGGCTGGCACCCTACCCACTGAGCCACAGGCCCTGCCCCAAATGATCCTTCTTGCCTCAGCCTCCTGAGTAGCTGGGACTCTAAGGGGCCACCACAACACCCAGCTAAATATTCTATTTTTAGTAGCAACAGGGTCTTACTTTGCTCAGGCTGGTCTTGAACTCCTGACCTCAAGTTGCATCATCCTCCCCGTGTGCTAGGATTTTCATTCAAAGAAGGAAATGGGGCAAGAGCGGCAAAGAGACCCCACCTGCAGGGTGGATTTGACTTCCATGCTACAACCCTTTTTCTTCCCTTAGTTTCTAGCCAAACCAGAGATCTCAACATGTCAGTGTCCCATTCTCCCCCCACCTCCCTGCTTGCTCAGGTGCCCAGGATAGTGTTTTTTGCATCTGTGAATGGAGTTGGAGCTAGATCTTGCTTCCAAGGGTGATGGGATGCAGAGCAGATGTAGGGCTAAGTCTTAGGAAAAACTTCTGGGACCAGGTTGGGGGGCTACCTGGACAAGGCTGAAGGCCTGCAGCCCAAGGAAGGGGTGGGGTTGATGGAATGTGGGGTGTGGAAAGTGTGGGGTGGGCAGGAGGTGGGTGAGGCAGGTATGCTGGAGATTGCTTTGCACGTGCAGCCTTCTCTTCTGAGAATCCCCATTTACTTACACGGGCCTGCCAGCTTGTGTTTCCCTACTTGGGGAGCTGTTGGGGGGTGTGGGCGGGATGTAAGCAGGAGAACACTTTCCCCATCTCCCTTAACCCCCAGGAAAGCGATGAAGATAAGAGTGACTACAACCTGGTAGTGGACGAGGTGAGTCCAGGGGTCCAGCCTCCTCTTGGACTGTGGAGGCAGCTGTGGGTCCAGAGGGGGAGGGGTGGGTTTTCTGGATTGAGTCCTAGAGGGATTAGGGAACCTAGTCCTCTCTCTGTGGGATGGTAGTGGTGGGGCCAGAAAGAGTGGGGATGTGTCTTGGGACACTTGGGCCAGCCTCCTTTCCATGGCACAAGTGGGGAAACTTAGGACCGGAGAACATAGAAAACAGGTAGGCTCAGCGCCTGTGGCTCAAGCGGCTAAGGCACTAGCCACATACACCTAAGGTGGCGGGTTTGAATCCAGCCCGGGCCTGCCAAACAACAATGACGGCTGCAACCAAAAAATAGTCGGGCGTTGTGGTGGGTGCCTGTGGTCCCAGCTACTTGGGAGGCTGAGGCAGGAGAGTCGCTTGAGCCCAGGAGTTGGAGGTTGCTGTGAGCAGTGAAGCCATGGCACTCTACTCAAGGGGACAGCTTGAGGCTCTTGTCTCAAAAAAAGAAAAAAGAAACCAGGTAGACATGGCTGAAAACCCTGGCTTACTGTGTACTTTGGTGAGGGGGAGTGATATCCCCTTCTCTGGCCTCACTTTACTCCATCTGTTCAATGGGGAAGACAAAACCAAGCCCTCAGGCAGTCCTTGCTATATGTGTGCTTTTGGAATAGATCCTATCATTAAATCCATTTTATAGTGTCTCTCACCTTTTCTCATCCATGAGAAGGACCCACTTCCAACTTTCTTTGGAAGTGCTCTAAACTTTCTCTTTGTTTTTCTTAAATAAAGTCTCTCTTTGTTATTGGGGGGGATAAACCTATTTTATAGATGAGTAAACTGAGGCACTGGGAAGTTTCCTAATCTTCCCAAGGTTGGTCATTAGTGCCCTGACTAGAGTTGGATTGGGAGTTGGATAGAGGATGGAGAGGGGCTCTTCCCCTCTTCCCTCTTCATCTCCACTCAATGTCACCTCCTTAAACTCAGGACCAACCCTCAGAGCCCCCCAGCCCGGCCACCACCCCCTGTGGAAAGGTGCCCATCTGTGTTCCCGCCCGTCGGGACCTCGTGGACAGTCCAGCATCCTTGGCCTCCAGCCTGGGCTCACCGCCTCCCAGAGCCAAGGAGCTTGTCCTGGTAAGGAGCAAGGGAGGGCCTTGAAACTCACTTTATTTATTCAGGAAGCCGGGAAACAGAGACTACCACGATAGATACAAGGCTGTAAGGAGTTAGGCTAGTGTCCACCATGTCTTCTTAATTTTTCTTTTTTTTCTTTTTTTTTTTTGCTTCCTACGTGGAGTCACTTTGTTGAGCTAAGTAAATATTACAAAGCAACTTTCTAAAGAAATATCATTATTCTAAATAAATATTAAAAGCCAACTCACCACCACCTTACATGGCAACCGAGTATCTCTTACAGTAAATAGGAAATCCCAAGGAAATAAGCACAATGAAAAAGCCCCACTAGAGAGAATGGGCAGCTAATTAATTGAGCTGGGCTTCAAGCCTGCAAGTGTTAAAGCCTTTAAGAGGTGTTTAGAGACTCACCTGGCCCTAACCTGAGATGTTGGGAAGATAATTTACACAGGAACAACTTTCCCATTGCACCCTGTAGTTTAATGCCAGGTGTGGGACCATCTAGAAAGCACCGCTGGGGGCATTTGAAATGCAGCTTCGTTTGTGGCTTCCCTCCCTCCCCCAAATCTTCCCCCAGACCCCTCCCCTGCATCAAAAGGGGGGAGAACATGTCCGTCTCTAGGTCTCTGAGCCTGCAGGTTGCCATGGCAACCGCCTGACATTGGGGCTCACTGTCCATCTTAAGTGCCCTCCTCCCATTCCAGGGAGATATTAAAGGGGGAGGGATTGTGCTGTCTGGAGAGGCCTCGGGAGTCCTCCCTGACCCCATGGTTGTCCTACTCACTTCCTCTTGAGGGTGCCTGTGCGGGGCTGTTACCATTTGTGTGGTTTTTGTGATGGGAAACCCAGACAAACACAAGAAAAGGAAGCAAAGTTTCTTGGAAGACAGAGGAAGGAATGACCTAAAGCCTAGATGACAGTATATTCCTACATGGAGGTCTGGTTGCCCCTTTCCTGAAGTGTCCCCTTGGGGAGGGACAGGTGTGGGTGACAGCCCTCACCCTACGGGGAACTAAGATGATTACACTGTGTGCTAGGTTCTTGTCCTTCACCCTGGATTGTGCCACTCTGAGGTCTCCCATGTCATGAGCCCATCCCAGGGTTTCTCATTCACTGTCCTTCAAGGATCTCAACAGCCTCTAATTATTAACTTCTCACAGGGGACACCACTGTCCCCTGGGGACCCTCATCCCCTGCATGGGATGCAGCACCCCACATACATCCACAATCCTAACCCTGTATTTATACTGCATACCTTATCATATGCATGCATGTGTGTGCTGCCCTCCCTGTGGGCATACCCTGGGTACCCATCATGCTCATGTGCCCACCAGGCATTGCAATATATGTGGACACTCACATAACCCTCCTTGTTCAGGCAGTCAGCTGTGGGGCACTTCCCCTGGTGTGAAGGTATGTGTGGTAGCAGAGTTACAACTACATACCTGCTGCCATCTCCCAATGAGTTCCTTCAAGTGTACCTGTTCCCTTCCCCAACCAGTATTTTTTTTTTCTTTTTTTAAAAAACAGGGTTTCACTGTTGCCCAGGCTGGAGGTCAGTAGCTTGATCATAGCTCATGACAACCTCAAACTCCTAGGCTAGAGCAATCCTCATCCCTCAGTCTCAGGTAGCTGGGACTATAGGTGTGCATCACCACATCTGGCTAATTCTTAAATATTTTCTAGAAATGGAATCTCGTGATATTCCCCAGGTTGGTCTCAAACTCCTGGCCTCAAGTGATCCTCCTGCTGCGACCTCCCCAAATACTGGGATTACTGGCATGAGCACTGTACCCAGCCCCTCCCATTTAGTTTCTGGCTAGATCCTTGGGCCACCAGGCATCAGGTGCCTGGTGGTATTGAGTCTTGTCCTTTTCTCTGCAGAATGACCTTCCCACTAGCACTCCTGCCTCCAAGTCCTGTGACTCCCCACCCCAGGATGCATCCACACCAGGGCCCAGCTCAGCCAGTCACCTCTGCCAGCTCACTGCCAAGCCAACGCCCTCCACAGACAGCATTGGTAAGCACCCTGCTTGCTCATGCCTATCATAGTAGGCTTCATCTCTGGAGGTTTCCAGAGAAAGGTAGGATTTGGGGAGGAAGGAGGTTTGGATTCCTGCCCTGGTATTCATTGTCTTGGCCCTTTTCTTCCTATCTTTTTTTTTTAATTTTTTTTTTTTTTTGAGACGGAGTCTCAAGGTGTTGCCCTCAGTAGAGTGCCATGGTGGCACAGCTCACAGCAACCTCAAACTCTTGGGCTTAAGCAATTCTCTTGCCTCAGCCTCCCAAGTAGCTGGGACTACAGGCACCAGCCACAACACCCGGCTATTTTTTGATTGCAGTTGTCATTGTTTTCAGCAGGCCCAGGCCAGCCTCAGTGTATGTGGCTGGCGCCCTGCTCACTGAGCTACAGGTGCTGAGCCAAATTTTTTTTTTTTTTTTTGGAGACAGAACCTCACTTTGTCGTCCTTGGTAGAGTGCTGAGGCATCATAGCAACCTCCAGCTCTTGGGCTTAGGCGATTCTCTTGCCTCAGCCTCCCGAGTAGCTGGGACTATAGGTGCCCAGTACAACGCCCAGCTATTTTTTTGTTGCAGTTTGGCTAGAGCCAGCTTTGAACCCACCACCCTCAGTATATGGGGTTAGCACCCTACTCACTGAGCCATGACGCCGCTCAAGCAAATTTTTTTTTTTTTTTGAGATAGAGTCTCACTATGTCACCCTCAGTAGAGTGCCATGGCTCACAGCAACCTCAAACTTGTGGGCTTAAGCGATTCTCTTGCCTCAGTCTCCCCAAGTAGCTGGGACTATAGGCGGCTGCCCACAGTGCCTGGCTATTTTTAGAGGCAGGTTGTCGCTCTTGCTCAGGCTGGTCTCAACCTGTGAGCTCAGGCAATTCACCCACCTTGGCCTCCCAGAGTGCTAGGATTACAGGTGTGAGCCACTGTGCCCAGCCGTTTTTTTAGTTTTTGAGACAGTCTCACTTTGTTACCCTGGATAGAGTGCTGTGGGGTCATAGCTCACAGCAACCTCAAAGTCCTGGGTTTGAGTGATCTTGCCTCAGTCTCCTGAGTAGCTGGGACTATGAAACACGCACCACTATGCCTATTTAGTTTTTTCTATTTTTTAGTAGAGATGGGATCTCTCTTATGCTCAGGCTGGTCTCAAACTCCTCAGCTTAAGCAGTCCACCTGCCTCGGCCTCTCAGAGTGCTAGGATTATAGGCATGAACCAGGGCACCTGGCCTTTGGCCCTTTCTTGACTCTAAGCTAGATGCTGCCTCACTTTGGCCCAAGTTTACTCATTGTCTCAGCTTGGCAGTTAGGGAAACTGAGACCCAGATAATGGAAGTGACTTATTTGGGGGGCTTCAGCCTAGTACACTGGAAAAACAAGTTTTGAAGTCAGACAGTTTGAGTTTCAGGCCAAGCTTAGCCACTCACCAGCTGGTGACCTTGGGCAAGTGACCCAACTCTCTTTAAGTCTCAGTTTCCCTATAAGTAATCTGGGGAATGACAATAGTTATCTTTTCTTTTCTTTTCTTTTTTTTTTTAGTTTTTGGCTGGGGCTAGGTTTGAGCCTGCCAACTCCAGCATATGAGGCTGGCACCCTACTCCTTTGAGCCACAGGTGCCACCCCAACAATACTTATCTTTTCTTATGGCCAGGCTCTGTGCCAGTTCTGGGGTTCCAAAAGAACTTTGTCTTGAAACCTTATGAGTGTCAGGGGCAGAGACCCAGACCTCAAAACTCCCGGTCCTGTATAATTAGGGCAAGGGTAGAAGGTCAAACCCAAGATGGCAAGGCTGGAGGTTGGCAGTGGGGATGCTCAGGATGTTTCTGAGAAGTTGATTGGACACTTGGGTTTTGAAGGATTTGTAGGAGTTCACCAACTAAAAGAAAGGGTGTCATGTCAGCCAGAGGAACAATATATACAGAGGACTGGAGGTATCACATAATATGACCAATGTGGGACGCATGAAAACTCTGAATGACTAGCCAAGGAGAGCCCAAGGCAGTGGGAAGCAGGATCTGAATCCTGGGTGTCTGAAGACCTGTCCTTGACTCTTCTTGCTCAGCCCTGAGGAATCCCCTGACTCTGTCCAGTCCCTTCACCACGTCCTTCAACCTAGGCTCCCACAGCACCCTCAACGGGGACCTCTCTGTGCCTAGCTCCTACGTCAGCCTCCACCTGTCCCCCCAGGTCAGCAGCTCTGTGGTGTATGGACGCTCCCCAATGGTGAGTCCCCAGGGTGAGGGGGACTAATTGGGGGCTGGGAAGAGAAACTAGCTACATAAAGAGAGACAAAGGAATGGAAAAAGAGAAGGGAGGCTTGGCTCAGCAAGTATGTGTAGGAAGACAATCTGTGGGTCTCAGTAGCCCCACAAGCTTAATACAAATCAGCGCTTGTGACTGTGGAAAAGCAACTATGATTAAGCTGTATGAGGAGTAGAAGCAGTATACTCTGGCCCTAGGAGATTATGTACAAAGACTGACAGTTTGCTGGATTTGTTCCGAAGGCTGTAGTGTGGAAACCCCTGTTCTAGAGCAAGTCAGCATAAGAAGGATAATTCTTCAGGACCTTCCATCCCTGGGGTTCTAGGATTCCCTGGACAGAGACCTTGGGATTCTCTCAGTAAAAACTTCAGCTTTCCCATCTGTAGTAGAGGAGAGAGCCTTTCTGCTTCCTTGGGAAGGGGCTGATAAACAGAGAGGGACATGGTAGGTAGGCCTGGGAGAGCACAGAGGTGGATGGAGTCACCTTCTTGTGATCCCCCTCTGGCATTCTGACAGATGGCATTTGAATCACACCCACATCTTCGAGGGTCATCCATCTCTTCCTCCCTGCCCAGCATCCCTGGGGGAAAGCCGTGAGTATCAGGGCAGGGTTCCCTGCCTGGGGACCTGGTCAACCTCCTGCCTCCTTTGTATGGAGTGGAGGTTAGGGGTTTCCCTGCTACCCTTCCAGAAAGTCTCTTTTGTAAGATAATTGGAGTTCCCAGGGGAGTTGCTGGGGGAAAAGGTACATAAAGAGCAAAGTCTAGACAAGAATAAGTGGTCCTTAATTGCATAGATTCTGCCACTCCACTTCCTGCCATTTGGTAACGTCTGGGGACATTTGTGGTTGTCACAGCTGGGGTGGGGGTGCTCCTGGCACGGAGGGGGTGGAGGCCAGGGACAAGGCTCAGCACCCTGCAGTGCCCAGGACAGCCTCACCTCAGAGAATGATCTGGCCCCAAGTATCAATAGAACTTTCTTTTTTTTTAAAACAGAGTCTCAGTCTGTCGCCCTGGGTAGAGAACTGTGGCATCATAGCTCATAGCAACCTCAAACTCTTGGGCTCAAGCAATCCCCTTGCCTCAAGCTCCTGAGTAGCTGGGACTATAGACATCTGCAACAACGCCCTGCTAGTTTTTCTGTCTTTATTTATTTATTTTGAGACAGTCTCACTATATCACCGTTTGTAGAATGCTATGGCATCACAGCTCACAGCAACCTCAAACTCTAAGGTTTAAGTGATTCTCTTGCCTCACCCTCCCAAGTAGCTGGGACTATTTTTTTGTCACTGTTGCTTAGCTGGCCCAGGCTGGATTCAAACCTGCCAGTCTCAGTGTATGTGGCAGGCGCTATAACCACTGTGCTACAAGCACCGAGTCAGGTTTTTCTGTTTTTAGTAGAGATGGGGTCCCACTCTTGCTTAGGCTGGTCTGGAACTCCTGAGCTCAAGCAATCCACCTGCGTTGGCCTCCCAGAGTGGTAGTATTGTAGGCTTGAGCCACCCTGCCGGTCCTTAATAGAATTTTCTGCAATTATGGGAATGTCGTAGTTCCTACTGCTGTCCAATCCGGGTTGCCTCCAACTGTGTGTACTTTTTGACCACTTGAAATGTGGCCACTGCAACTGAGGAACTGAAAATTTTTAATGTATTTTATTTCAGAGCATTTAAATTGTACTGGCCACATGTGGCTGAGGCTCCTATTGGGCAGTATGCTCTAAGCTCGGGAATTCTGAGGGCGTCTTCGTGGATCCTTTGTTTAGACATTTATTAGGTGTTTGCTGCTTAGGGCAAAGAGCCAGACCCTTTGCCTTTGCACTGCCTGTCCTAGGTCACCTGCCACCATGTTGTTGCCCCTCTCTAAGAGCATCAGAGGGTACCAGGGTACCTCCTGGGTGAGGGTGCAGAGGGGCAGTCCCTGAGCCTGGGTCACGCCCCTGCCTTTGTCCAGGGCCTACTCCTTCCACGTGTCCGCTGACGGGCAGATGCAGCCTGTGCCCTTCCCCTCGGACGCGCTGGTGGGCGCAGGTATCCCGCGGCACGCCCGTCAGCTACATACCCTGGCGCACGGCGAGGTGGTCTGCGCGGTCACCATCAGCGGTTCCACGCAGCACGTGTACACGGGCGGCAAGGGCTGCGTGAAAGTGTGGGACGTGGGCCAGCCTGGCGCCAAGACGCCGGTAGCCCAGCTGGACTGCCTGGTGAGGGCGGGGCGGGACACGGGGGCGGGGCTACAGGTGAAGGGTGGAGCTTATGATCAAATGGAACGGGGCATGCGGGCCAACCTGGGCAGAGCTTACAGGTAAATAGTGATGGGGCTTGTTGACTTGGGAGGGAACAAGGACCAACCTCAGTCCTTGCTTCCTTCCGCGGCCCCAGAACCGAGACAACTATATTCGTTCCTGCAAGTTGCTGCCTGATGGCCGGAGTCTGATCGTAGGGGGCGAGGCCAGCACCTTGTCCATTTGGGACCTGGCGGCACCCACCCCCCGCATCAAGGCTGAGCTGACCTCCTCAGCCCCGGCCTGCTATGCCCTGGCAGTCAGCCCTGACGCCAAGGTCTGCTTTTCCTGCTGCAGCGATGGCAACATTGTGGTCTGGGACTTGCAAAACCAGACTATGGTCAGGTGGGTGGTGGCAGTGCTGTGACCTTGGCAACCCCCTGCCTGCCCTTTGTGCAGGGGTGGGGGTGGGGTGACCTGGGAAGATGCTGGAACAATCCCAATTGTGATGAACTCCTGGGCCCTTTTCCCTCCAGGCAGTTCCAGGGTCACACAGATGGTGCCAGCTGCATCGACATTTCTGATTATGGCACTCGACTCTGGACAGGGGGCCTGGACAACACGGTGCGCTGCTGGGACTTGCGCGAGGGCCGCCAGCTGCAGCAGCACGACTTCAGCTCCCAGGTGCCATTCGGGATCTGGTGGGAGGTGGAAACTCTAGGATCCAGTACCCTTTCCACTCCCCTGGGAGGTGCCCAATTCCAGAGGCAGGGCAAGACTAATATCTGCTATGTTGTTCATCTTTTTATCCTCTGGACATACCCACAGGCTTCCCCTTTAATTCTCCAAAGAGGCCGAGGCAGGTGGATTGCTTGAGCTTAGGAGTTGGAGACCAGGCTGAGCAATAGTGAGACCCCATCTCTACTGAAAAATAGAAAAAACTGAGGCAAGAGGATCGCTTGAGCCCAAGAACCTGAGGTTGCTATCAGTTATAATGCCATGGCACAGTAGATCACTATTCAGGGTGCCAGAGTGAGACTGTCTCAGGAAAAAAAAAAAAAGAGGTGGGGCCCCTAAGATTCTCTGATCATCTTCCCATATGCTTGCTTGCTTTTCTTTTCTTACTTTCTTTTCTTTCTTTCTTTTCTTTCTTTCCTTCCTTCCTTCCTCTCTCTCTTTCTTTCTTTTTTTTTGGGGGGGAGGGAATAGAGTTATATTCTGTTGCCTTGGGTAGAATGCCATGGCATTATCACAGCTCACAGCAACCTCAAACACTTGGGCTCAAGAGATCCGCTTGCCTCAGCCTCCCAAGTAGCTGGGACCACAGGTGCCTACCCCAATGCCCAGCTACTTTTTCTATTTTTAGTAGAGATGAGGGTCTCACTTTGCTCAGTTGGGTCTCAAAGTCCTGAGCTCAAGGGATCAACCTGCCTTGGCCTCCCAGAGTGCTAGAATTACAGGTGTCAACCACCAGACCCGGCCTTCCCACATGATCTTATTCAGCCACTCCCAGGAGTATCTTTCCTTGTACAGCTGGTTTCTCCCCACAGTCTCCCCTCAGTCCACTGAGGACTCACCAGGGGGGATCATCCATACACCACAAAGCTGCTGATGTAGGAGCTGGGTATGGAGAGGTCCTTGTTGAGGGTACTATGGGAGCCTAGGCTAAAGACCATGGTAAAAGGACAGGACAGAGCAGAGGGCTCCTCCAGACTGAGCAAAGAAGAGTCAAGGACAGGTCTTCAGGCACCATGAACCCAGATACTGCCTCTCACTACTTCTTGGCCAAAGTGTGAGCTCCTTGTCCTATCAGTCAGGATTTCATGGGCTAGTCTCACACTCCTCACACCCTGGAACACCTCAAGACCTGTGTACATATATTTTCTCTGGCCAAAATGCCTTTCCTTTTTTTGACAAAGTTTTATTATGTTGCCCTCGGTAGAGTGCTATGACATCATAGCTCACAGCAACCTCAGACTCTTGAGTTCAAGCGATTCTCTTGCCTCAGCCTCCCAAGTAGCTGGGACTACAGGCACCCGCCACAATGCCTGGCTATTGTTTGTTGCAGTTGTCATTGTTTTAGCTGGCTGGGGCTGGGTTCAAACCCAGTGTATATGGCTGGAGCCATAACCACTGTGCTACCGGTGCTGAGCCTTCTCTTCTTTTTTTTTTTTTTGAGACAGAGCCTCAAGCTGTTGCCCTAGGTAGAGTGCTATGCCATCACAACTCACAGTAAACTCCAACTCCAACTCCTGGGCTTAAGCGATTCTGTTGCCTCAGCCTCCCAAGTAGCTGGGACTACAGGTGCCCGCCACAATGCCCAGATATTTTTTGGTTGTAGTTGTCATTGTTGTTTGGCAGGCCTGGGCTGGATTCCAACCCCCCAGCTCTGGTGTATGTGGCTGACACCTTAGCTGCTTGAGCTACAGGCACTGAGCCTTCTCTTCCAGTTTTAAATTGGTGAACTCCTACTCATCCTTCAAACTCATTTCCAGTTTGCCCTTTTTCTTTTTTTCTTTTTTTTTTTTGAGACAGAGCCTCAAGCTGTCCCCCTGGGTAGAGGGCTGTGGCATCACAGCTCACAGCAACCTCCAACTCCTGGGTTCAAACGAGTCTCCTGCCTCAGCCTTCCAAGTAGCTGGGACCACAGGCGCCCGCCACAACGCCCGGTTATTTTTTGGTTGCAGCCGTCATTGTTGTTTTGGCAGGCCCGGGCTGGATTCAAACCCACCACCTTAGGTGTATGTGGCTGGCGACTTAGCCACTTGAGCCACAAGCGCCCAGCCAGTTTGCCCCTTTTCCTTAAAACTGGGAGGAGCTAGCTTCCAAGCTTTTTGTGTTCATCTCACTCTTCTCTTTAGCTTGAAGATTTCTTTGATAGAGAAATGAGAAGTGCAGGTAGACATAGCTGTCCATCCTGTGTCCGCATGACTTGGATAGGCTAAGTACATCTCTAGGGTTCCATGATGAATATCACCTATCCTTCTGGGTGCTGCCCACCTAAATCTTTATAGGGAACACTTCTGTATGGTCAGGAAAGAACATCCAAAGGTTCCAGTCTTCTGGAAAACGTTCTAGTCTTCCCTTTGCTGTAGATGTAAGTTATTTCCGCAGGAGTCTTTTTTTTTTTGGAGACAGAGTTTCACTTTGTCACCCTGGGCAGAGTGCTGTGGTGTCCCAGCTCACAGCAACCTCCAACTCTTGGGCTTAGCTGATTCTCTTGCCTCAGCCTCCGGAGTAGCTGGGACTACAGATGCCCGCCACAACGCCTAGCTATTTTTTTGCTGCAGTTTGGCCGGGGCTGGGTCCGAACCTGCAATCCTTGGTATATGGGGCTGGCGCCCTACTCACTGAGCCACTGTGCCACCCTTTCCACAGGAGTCTTTTTTTTTTTTTTTTTTTTGTGATGGAACCTCAAGCTATCCCCCTGGGTAGAGTGCCATGGCATCACAGCTCATAGCAACCTCCAATCCTGGGCTCAAGCGAGTCTCCTGCCTCTGCCTCCCAAGTAGCTGGGACCACAGGCGCCCGCCACAATGCCCGGCCATTTTTTGGTTGCAGCCATCATTGTTGTTTAGTGGGCCTGGGCTGGGGATTTGAACCTGCCACCTTAGGTGTACATGGCTGGCGCCTTAGCCGATTGAGCCCCAGGCGCCGAGCCCCACAGGATTCTTAATAATAGTTTAGGACTTGGAGAGGTTAGGGTGGAACACAGGATTCTTCCTCTGTGCCTAGCAAGGCTGGTGTGGAAAATGATGACACTGAGTCCTTCCAACTCAAGACAAAAAGAAATGTTGCAAGCGGGCGAGTTCCTGCTTGGGGTCAGAAGTCCTGGCTCCCAGGCCTGGTCCTTCACAGACATGCTGCATAACCTTGAGAGGGCATTGCCTCAGCTTCCACCATCTGCTCAAGGGGAGCGACTGTCCTTGCCTGGCTTCCTCCTCTTTCCTGCCCCTCCTAGAGCTGTTGTGCACTCAGAACAGATAATGGATGTGCGGCCCTGGGGTTCTGTGTAATTCTGATTAATATTAATGATCCAACATGCAGTTGCCTGCTGATTTCCAGGCCCTGGGCCAACTGCCTCTCTCCATGGGGGCTGGAGCGGGAGGATGTTGGGCCTCCACCTCCTTCTGCCAGCCCTGAGCATCACCCAACATCCCATGGGGCCGATGATGCTATCTCTCCCCTCTCCACCCCTAGATTTTTTCCCTGGGCCACTGCCCCAACCAGGACTGGCTGGCTGTCGGGATGGAGAGCAGCAATGTAGAGATCTTGCACGTCCGCAAGCCAGAGAAGTACCAGCTGCACCTGCATGAGAGCTGTGTGCTCTCCCTCAAGTTTGCATCCTGCGGTGCGGGGGGGCCCCCCTCTCCCCCACCACATGGGTGGGGCCCAGAGGCCTGGGGCAGGGGACTGTACTCCTCTAGAAAACTCCAGCAAAATCCAGAATGCCCTGTTAAACTTGAATCTTAGATTAAGTAACCAATGAATGATTTGTCAGTATGTTGCATGAAGTATGGGGGGACATACTCAAGAGTAAAAGGCAAATCATTTGTTACTACAAGTATATCCCAAATAGTGCGGAGCACATGGAATTTGCTTATACTACAAACTTTAATGTTTTATAGTGATGGAGATCATGTTATGTGTCCAGGCTAGTCTTGAATTCTTGGCCTCAAGTGATCTTCCCATCTTGGCCTCCCAAAGTGCTGGGATTACAGGCATGAGACACCATGCCTGGCCTGAGATACAGATTTAACTGGGCTTCTTGTATCTTATCTGGCAACTGTCTAGAGCGGGTGCCCCTTTCTTGAACATCATGTGGAATCTCTTAGAGCCTTAACTTTACCATCTGGAAAGTGTGGGGGAAGGATTAAGCCTCAGGTCTCTAAATGGCTTTGTACCCCCTCAGTAATGGCAGAGGTGCCTGGAAAAAGGGAGAGGTGGGACCAGCGTGGCCCACCTTCCTCTGTGGCCATAGCCCTGGACTTATAGTGCCCCTTCCAGAACTCTCCCTCTTCTCTTTCTTTAGGGCGGTGGTTTGTGAGCACTGGGAAGGACAACCTGCTCAATGCCTGGAGGACACCATATGGGGCCAGCATCTTCCAGGTATGCAGTGGTTTGGCAGCTCTCATCCCTGGCTGGATGTCGCATGTCCAGGTGCACAGAGTAGGTTAGAGGGAGTGCTTCTATCCACCAAGCCCACCCACTTGCCACTGTGACCCGTCCCCAGGGTTCTACCAGCTTCTGCACCAGCAGCTACTAAAGCAGAGCTTGGCCTCATCTGCCCAGGTTTTTTTTTGGGACAGTCTCACTTTGTCATCTGTTGTAGGGTACCGTGACGTCACAGCTCACAGCAACCTCCAGCTCTTGGGCTTAGGCTATTCTCTTGCCTCAGCTTCCCGAGTAGCTGGGACCACAGGTGCCCGCCACAACGCTTGGCTATTTTTTGTTGTAGTTTGGCCGGGGCTGGGTTTGAACCCACCACCCTCAGTATATCCTAACACTCTAGGTATATGGGGCCAGCGACCTACATACTGAGCCATGGGCACCGCCCTGCAACCTCCAACTCTTGGGCTCAGGGATTCTCTTGCCTTAGCCTCCCGAGTAGCTGGAACTATAGGCACCCGTCACAACTCCCGGCTATTAATACCTGGCTATTTTTTTTTTTTTTGAGACAGAGCCTCAAGCTGTCCCCCTGGGTAGAGTGCTGTGGCATCACAGCTCACAGCAACCTCCAACTCCTGGGCTCAACAAGTCTCCTGCCTCAGCCTTCCAAGTAGCTGGGACCACAGGCGCCCGCCACAACACCCTGCTGTTTTTTGGTTGCAACCGTCGTTTTGGCGGGCCCGGGCTGGATTCCAACCTGCCACCTTAGGTGTATGTGGCTGGTGCCTTAGCCACTTGAGCCACAGGCATCGAGCCACACCTGGCTATTTTTAATGGTGGGGTCTCGCTTTTGCTCAGGCTTGTCTTGAACCTGTGAGCTTAGGCAATCCACCCTCCTCAGCCTCCTAGAGTGCTAGGATTACAGGCATGAGCCACCAAACCTGGCCTAACCTGTTTTTAAAAAATATTTTGGTTTTGGGCAGTACCTGTGGCTCAGTGAGTATGGCGCTGGCCCCATATACCGAGGGTGGTGGGTTCAAACCTGGCCAAAACTACAACAAAAAAATAGCCAGGCGTTGTGGTGGGTGCCTATAGTCCTAGCTATTCAGGAGGCTGAGGCAAGAGAATTGCCTAAGCCCAGGAGTTGGAGGTTGCAGTGAGCTGTGATGGTATAGCACTCTACAGAGGGTGATCAAGTGAGACTCTGTCTCCAAAAAAAAATTTTTTTTTTGGTTTTGCTAAACTACATATATTACAAAACTTAACCATATTAACTATTTTTAAGTGCACAGCTTAGCAGCATCAAGCACACTCACATTGCTGTGCAGCCATTGCCACCCTTCCTTTCCAGAAATTTCTTATCCTCCCAAACTGAAACACTAACTGCCCAGCCCCTGGCACCCACCATTCTAATTTCTGTCTCTGTAACTCTGACTACTCTAAGGACCTCCTGTGAGTGGAATCACTCAGGATGTGTCCTTCTGTGTCTGTTTCTCTGACCAAACATCACACCGTCACTGTTTACCCATGGTATAGCCCATGTCAGAATTTTTTATGGTTGAGGAACATTCCATGGATGACATTGAGTTTATCCACTCATCAGTGATGGACATTTGGGTCGTTTTCACATTTTGGCTATTGTGCATAATGATGCCATGAATATCCACACACATTTTTGGGTGGACATATGTCCTTATTTCTCTTGGGCAGTTATCTTGGAGTGGGATTTTTTTTCAAGAGTCTCAGTAGGTCACCCTCAGTAGAGTGCCGTGGCGTCACAGTTCAGCAACCTTAAACTGTTAAGTGATTCTCTTGCCTCAGCCTCCCAAGGAGCTGGGACTACAGGCATTTGCCACAACGCCCTGCTATTTTTGGTGGTAGTTGTCATCATTTGGCAGGCCCGGGCTGGATTTGAACCCGCCAGCTCCAGTGGACGTGGCTGGCGCCCTAGCTGCTGAGCTATAGGTGCCAAGCCATTGGAGTGAAATTTTTGAGATACAGTCTCACTCTGTTGTCCTGGGTAGAGTGCTATGGTGTCATAGCTCACAGCAATCTCAAACTCTTGGGCTTGAGCAATCCTCTTGCCTCACCTTCCAAGTAGCTTGAACTACAGACACCTGATACAACACCCAGCTAGTTTTTCTATCTTTAGCAGAGATGTTTTCCTCACTCTTACTTAGGCTGGTCTCGAACTTCTGAGCTCAAGGGATCCTCCCGCCTCTGCCTCCCAGAGTACTAGGATTACTGGTACAAGCCACCAGGCCTGTCTGGAGTGGAATTTCTCTAACTTTCGTGCAACTGCCAGACTATTTTCCAAATTTTACATCCTCACTAGCAGTGAGTGAGGTTTTAAAATTCTCTACATCCACACCAACACTTATTGGCTGTCTTTATTATAGCCATCCTAGTAGGTGTGGTTTTTACATATTTAAATGGTTACTAAAAAAGAAAAACCCAGAATATGTCACATAGACATATTTAGAATTTAGGAAACACCTAAAATATTTACTGTCGGGACTTTTATGAAGATTGCCAACCCCTGGTCTGGGTCATTGTGCTGCGTGACTTTGTCCCTGGAATATACCCTGAGTTTCCCAGAAAAGCAGCCTTCGTTTTTATCTTTCCATGTCAAGGGAATAGACTCTGCTCTTTCTAGGAAAGCATCACTTATCCAGAAGGGCTCAGCTCTACAGCACCTCTCTCTAGAAAAGACATCACCCTCCTCACTTCTGCTGAGAGAGTCCTGGCTCCACTCCTGGGTCTGACTCTGCCCCAGAGGGACCACACACCCATCCTTGGGGGTGTGGGCCTCGCCTCACCTCTCCCTTTTCTTTCCCTCTCCCTGCTGGCAGTCTAAGGAGTCATCCTCAGTCCTGAGCTGTGATATCTCCAAGAATAACAAATACATCGTGACAGGCTCGGGGGACAAGAAGGCCACCGTGTATGAGGTGGTCTACTGAGAACTCCTCTTCTACATGCCCAGCCTGACTTGTGAGGGACAGGGAATCCTGGACAGAGAGCCAGCAGCTCCCACTCCAGCCATGCTTGTGAGCGCTAAGTCCCATATGATGTATGGCTGACTACCTCCCACCTTCCTTGCTGGGTTTGTGGCTAAGGGGCAAGGGATGTTGGGGGAAATAAAGGTATTTATCACAGCCACCTTTCTGCCTTCGGCTGGCGAACCAGCAAACATTGCTTCTCTTGGGCACCGTTACTGGGATGAGGCAGCTTCCTGATTGTGTAACTCTAGGTAACGAGGATTGATTCTGTGTGACGGATACCACTAAGACAGTTGGGCATGATCAAGTAGATACTGCTGGGTAACAGATAGGGCCACCTCCCCAGTTCAGTGATTTTGAGACAGACTCTCAAGCTGTAGTCCTGGGTAGAGTAACATGGCATTGTCACAGCTCATAGCAACCTCCAACTCTTGGGCTCAAGCCATCCTCTTGCCTTTTTTTGGAGACAGAGCCTCAAGCTGTCCCCCTGGGTAGAGTACCGTGGCATCACAACTCACAGCAACCTCCAACTCCTGGGCTCAAGCGAGTCTTCTGCCTCTGCCTCCCAAGTAGCTGGGAGTACAGGCACCTGCCACAACGCCTGGCTATTTTTTGGTTGCAGCTGTCATTGTTGTTTGGCGGGCCCGGGCTGGATTCAAACCCACCACCTTAGGTGTATGTGGCTGGTGCCTTAGCCGCTTGAGCCACAGGCACCGAGCCAGTTTTCTCATTTAGTAGAGATAGGGTCTCTCTCTTGCTCAGGCTGGTCTCTTTAATTCCTAGAGCTCAAGCCATCCACCCATCTCAGCCTCCCAGAGTGCTAGGATTATAGGCGAGCGTCACAGTGCCCAGCCCATCTCAGTGGTTTAACACAACAGAGGTTTATTTCTTGCTCTCAGGTGGCATGCAGGGATTTACTCCAAGCAGTCACTCTGGGCTCCAGACAGGAAGTTTCCCTACCTTAGCATGTAGCTTCAGAGTCTGAAACAGCATGGTAAACAAGTTGCCCACTGCTTTCTAGGATGATAGCTTATGTTTATAATCCCAGCACTTTGTTTCAAAAAACCAAACCAAAACAAAACAGAGTGTTACTGTCACCCTGGGGTTGAAGGCCATGGTGTTATCATAGCAACCTCCAAACTCTTGGCCTTGACTGGGAGCTATGGCTAACACTTGTAATTCTAGCACTCTGGGAGGCCTGAGTTCAATAATTCAAGACCAACCTGAGCAAACCAAGACCCCAGTCTCTACTAAAAATAGAAAAAAACTAGCTGGGTGTTGTGGTAGGCACCTGTAGTTCCACCTACTTCAGAGGCTGAGACTAGAGGATCTCTTGAGCCCAAAGTTTGAAGGTGCTGTGAGCTATGATGCCACAACACTCAACTCCAGAGCAATAGACTCAAAAACAAAACAAAACAAAAACTCCTGGGTTCAAGCAATCCTCCCACCTCAGCCTCCCAAGTTGCTGAGACTACAGGCACCTAGCTATTTTTAGAGATGGGGGTCTTGCTCTTGCTCAGGCTGTTCTCAAACTCCTGAGCTCAAGCAATCCACCTGCCTTGACCTCCCAGAATGCTAGGATTATAGGTGTGAGCCATCATGCCTGGCCTCTGAAAAAACCTTTTTAAATTAGCTGGGTGTGGTGGCACATACCTGTAGTCCTTGCTCCTTGGGAGGCTGAGGCAAGAGGATGGCTTGAGCCCAAGAAGTGGAGGCTGCAGTGAGCTGTGGTGATGCCACTGCACCAGTGAGACCTAGCCCCCTCAAAACTAAGTACTCCAGTCCCAGATTTCCTGTATCTTTCACTGCCAGCCCTTGGATAAAATCATCCCAAGGCTCAGACTAAGTGCAAGGGACAAGGAGCTATGTACACATGGCTATTTGGGGTGCAGCTGTACTTCCTGTGAGACAGAGATGATTCCTGAGAGCCTGACCCACAGTGCCATGTTCAACAAATGTCATTGTCCAGGAGAGGTGCTGGCTAATCTGAGCCTGATTAGATGAGAAACAGCCAATTGAGGGTCCAGAGAAGCCTGTGCTGGGTGGAGAGGAACAACATGTGCTATGGCTAAGAATGAATTTGGCTGGCAGATGCAGGACCAGCCAGGTTCTGGGGGAAATGAGGTGTCCAAATGAAGAGTAAGCCTGGAACAGGAAGTAGGTGGCAATCAAGAGTTCTGGAATTCTAGGGTGGGGAGGGGGCAACAGCAAGGATGTTGCCGGAACATGTTAGCTGGAAATGGCAGGGAAACAGAGGGCCCACTTAGAGTGAGAGTTTCTGAAGATGCACGGAGGTGGGATAATTCTCCAGGTTAAGGAAACTAGACCCACTGAAGACATCTAGGCTTCTTTCTAGCCTGGAAAGGGTGAAGGTTGTTTTCTGAGCCCTATTTGGTGTGGAAGGGAGGCCAACCAGCAAAGCTATCACTAACCAGTTATTCAGGTTACTAGGGCTAGACTGTTCTCTGGGATGGGGCCATCCTGGGCCCTGCAGGATGCTGAGCAGTGTCCTTGCCTACAATCACTCCATGCCAGGAGTAACCCCCCAACCAAGGTGTGACAACCATAGATCTCTCCAGATATCACACAAGGGAACAGAATCAATTGTTTGAGACCCACTGGTCTAATAGGACAAGTTGTGGGAAGGACCTCACATCCCACCCCTGGAATCACACATGAGGACAGGTTAGCTCAGCGCAGCAGGCTAGAAAAAGTCCTTCCAAACTTCAGTTAGACAAGCAGGGCTAGGACGGGGATAGGACAGGATACACCTGCTCTGCTTTTCCTGGTTGCTTTATTACCTGTGACAAAGATGAGAGTCTGCAAACCACTGACTCTTGCAATGCATGGATGATCCTTCCCACTTCCCTCCACCACCAAAAAAAAAAAAAGACAAGAAAGGAGCTGGAGTTGAGTGATAGAGGGAGGCCCCTCAGTAGGTGATCTGGTACACTGAGGCATGGTCCCCAGACCCTGTGATGATCAGGCGGTTGTTGGAAGACACGTCACAACACATGATGGAGGAGGTCTCAGGTACCTGGGAGGGCAATGGGTCAGGGTGAGCCCTAGTCTCCATCCATGGGTTCATCATGGCCCCTCTGGGGCCAACGCAGGGTGCTGTCCCACCGAGATACCTGGAACACCTTCATCCCTGTGGGCATACTATGGATGTTGACCAAGTCGTCCATGCCAACGCTCACCCACCACTGGCCTGGGAGTAAACAGAAGTGCCCAGTGGTGCAAAAGCTTAGCTGCTGAGGGTCAGATCCCACCTTTCTCCCCTGCATCTCCCTGCCAGGGTATCCCCAGGAATGGTGGCTGCTTTGGGGTGTTCTAGAGGGACATAGGGTGGTGTCTTGTGGAAGGCTGGGGGCCACAGGAGATTTCACACAACTGCCACTCACCAAAGGGGGAGAACTTGAGGCCAAGGACAGTGCTGCCATTATCTCCCACCACGTGTGTCCTGTCTCCACTGGGGTGCTGCAGCCACTGCTGCCCATTAGCCATGCCCAGCAGCACCCAGTCCTCCTGGGGGCTGTGGGTTAGGCTCATTATCTGGGGGAGGGAGACAGGCAGCACACAGGAACCTAGTCAAGTCCCAGCCTAGCTCAGGAGGTAGGCAAGAGCCCAGGTACCCACCCTGCAGGCTAGCCATCTGACCACTTTGTAGCTGTGCTGTCCCAGGCCAAGAAGCCTCACCCTGTTGGTCTATAAAATAGGCACAATCCTCTCTACTTTGCACCTGATACTGAATTAAGGGTGTTCAACATTATGTGGGTAACAGCAGTGAATATTCCTAATGACCCTCATTCTTTTTTTTTTTTTTTTGAGACAGAGCCTCAAGCTATCCCCCTGGGTAGAGTGCTATGGCATCACAGCTCATAGCAACCTCCAACTCCTGGGCTCAAGCGAGTCTCCTGCCTCAGCCTCCCAAGTAGCTGGGACCACAGGTGCCCGCCACAACGCCCGGCCATTTTTTTGGTTGCAGCCACTGTTGTTCGGCGGGCCCAGGCTGGGGATTCGAACCCGCCACCTTAGGTGTACGTGGCTGGCGCCTTAGCCGATTGAGCCACAGGCGCCGAGCTATGACCCTCATTCTTACAGTATTACCACAACTCACGACCAGTCCCCTTCCCACCCTCAGTTGTCTGACCAAGCCCTCACCCCCACACCTGGGACTCATATTGGTACTCCTGAAGCTGTTTCACCATCCTCTGGTCCCAGCACCGTAGACAGGCATCCAGACCCCCTGTCCAGATGTTGTAGTTTTTGACCACCATGCTTTTGGCTCCATTTGGGTAGGTCATGAAATCCCTGGCCAGAAGAGACATCAGGTGGGGGTCAGGACAAGACTAGGGGTTGGGCCCCATGAACCACCACCACTACATATAGGCGCTAAAGGGACAGTGTCACCACCCAAAAATCTCTGCCTTCACAGAACAGATGGCAAAGCCAGCAGAAACTGTACACCAAATCCCAATGCTACCTCTCTCCATCCACCTGTAGCCATGAAGAACCTCTAGCATCCTCCCCCATCCTCCCTCAGTCTACCTTCACTTTGAGGTGGCTCTAGGGGATCCCTTCAAACAGGGTATGGGAATGTGGGTGTAGGTGGGTGGGCTGTCATATTAGCCATCAATGCCTGGAAACATTTATATATAATTTTACATTTTTACAACAAATTAGTCCTTCTAAGAAACTTCTGACTTTGGGGTTATCACGCTCTGTTGAGCTGGAAAACTGAGGCAGACAAAAAAAAAAAACTGAGCCTGCAAGGAAATAGCCCAGTCAACACCTGAATCTGTGTCTTCAACTTTCTCAAATGCCAAGTTTAAAGTGGCAAGGGCCTTTTGGCTTTGAGAGTGCTGGATCCCTGCCTCAGGGTGCTGAAAACAGGACCCAGCCCTTCCTGTGCCCCCAACCCCAGCCCGGGCCATACCTGATCACGCTGTGATTCCGCAAGTCCCAGACCCTGACTGTGCCACTGGAGAAGCCGGCAAAAATCAGGTTATCATCAAGGTCGGCAGCCAGGGCCTGGCAGGAGAGACCTTCACAGGGCAGCTCACCTTTCACATGCAGGGAGGACGCTGCCAGGTCCCACACGCTCACACTGGCCAGGTTGTAGCCACCTGTGAGCAGGGCCCTGCTGTTTGAGGAAAGCAGGCAGGTGCGCAGATAGGCCCCTGGGGTCTGGGATGGGCAGAGTCACCATAAGTAGGCAGCTCTCACAGACCTCTTGAAGCCCAGCCCCCACTAGAAGCCTACCCTGCCACCCCTCACCTGTACAGGCAGGTGACTCTCATGGAACCTGTCCTTGGCCATCTGGCCAGTCAGGCTCCATATCTTGACACCACCCCTGCTGCAGGTAAATGCGTGCCGTGTGAAACTGCTGACCGTTGTGGCGAGCACCGACTCCCCATGTTCCAGTGTCCGCTTCTTTTCCAGTTTGAATGGCACAGCCATCCTCTTGGATTGCAAGGACATGGTGTCTGGCCTCTTCCATGCATCTTCGAAGTCCTCAGGATCCCAGGATCTTGGGAGGGTAGGCCTTGAGTAACTGGCCTGCCTGTGAGCTCCTCAGTGGAAGCCATGAATACAGCCCCAGAGGGGCTTTGTTCTTTACTGGATGTTGGGGTCTTCTTAGGCCTTTGTTTCTCTACTATATTCCCCCCCTCAAATCTTACCAAATAGGCCCCCTCTTCCTTCTGCCTGGAATGCTTTGTCCCATAAGGGAGAACTTCTATTCATCCTTTAGCATCCCAACCACTAAGCCTCTTCCTCCAAGAAGCCTACTCTTCCCCCTATCTGGGTTTTCCCAGCCTAAAACTACAAGGTTGGGACAATTTACATCCAGCTCTAACACAGCCCTTCCTCCTTCCCTAAACCCTTTGAACCAAGGGTGGTTGTGAGAAAAGGAGCAGTGATGGATTCTGCAGGTCCAGGTGGAGAGAACAGCATAGTGGTGCTGGGAGAGGGGAGACAAACCTACACCTCTGGTTCCCACCACCTGTCCAAGAGTAGGTAGCGCGGACTCCCTGCCACCCCCCTCCCCAAGCAAACAGTGCAGACACTTACATGGGCTTCAGAAATGATAAGGGTTTTCCCGCAGCCTCCTGCAGGTGGGTGACATCACAGCTGCCCCCATTCTGCCCACCTGTGCCCACTGCCCCATCCCAGCAGCCTTGATGGGGTAGTGCCAGGTCAGGCCTGGGTCTTACCTGGGGTATACCCTGGCTACTGCTCCCTTCTTGGGAAAGGTTTGGGGGCCTAGTGGAGGTCTTGGGCAGATTGGGAGCTGGACAGAGACAATAGGGCCTAAGCAGTGTGCACTGGCATCTGAGAGCTGGCTGCACCTTCCACCCAGCCTGGTGTCAGCCCTTTCCTACTGGGATTACTCGAGGCATCCTCGGTACACAGTTCTCTTCCTTCACATGAACCTGGGGCCTTGCTTTCCTGCCCAAAGGGAAGGGAAGAATCTGTTAGGCCAGCTAACTTGTCCAGGGCATCAAAGCCAGAAAACCTTAAGGATACCCAGGCAGTGCCTAGAAGAGGCCTTGTCAGAAGCCTAGGGTCTCAAGTCCTCCTTGCTCCGGCAGAGCTAAAGAAAGAGTCTCACTGCATGGTCCTGGAAACCCCAAACTCAGATTGTACGCTGTTCTAACACAGCCTGTCTCACTAGAGTCCTTCTGGGGGATCCAAGGGAAAAGGCAGACAGCGGGATGCAGGTGGAGTAGGCAGATCCCATAGAAACCCCTCACCTTGACCCAAGGGAGCCCAACCAAGATAGCCACCCAGCCCAGACGCCCACCCCTGTGTGTACAGACCAGTGCTATTTACTTACCAGCCCTGGTGCCTGCTCTGTCACTATGACAACAGAAGAGGTGAGGGGTGGGGAGATAGCAGGTTCACTGTACAGCCTCAGGACATAGCCCAAGACCACCCCATTTCCCCTCACTCCCAGGGAGACTCACTTCTGTGTCTCAGGTCTTTGGGTTCATCGTGGACACCAGCAAAAATCTGCCAGAGCTGCTCAGTCAAAATATCTTGCCCAAACTGGGGTTCATTATCCCAGGGCAGCTGAGTTTCCAGCTGTGTGTCTGTTCCAAAGGGCCGCTGGAGCCAGTCAGATGACCTCATGGCCAGGACCTCTTCGAAGTTGGACTCCTGCGGGGTCTTAGGCTCTAAGTGCTGGGGAATTTCAGGGCTAGCTGGATTGGCAGATGAGATCTCAGCCACCTGGAACAGTAGACACAAGGGTAGTGAAAGACGCAGGGATACACCCTTCACCCAAGCCAGGAACTGGACCACTGGTCCTCGTGAACACAGAAACCTACCTCCATGGACGAAACGCTCTGGGGTTGGCCACGGCTCTCCACAATCTGTAAGAGGTTTCCTATCTAGAGGGAAGTCGGCAGTTAAACGTTAATGCAGTTAAGGCTTTGTAACCAACAGTGCACCATTTTCTCCATCTATAAAACGGGGAGGTACAACCTACCTTGAACTGAGGTATGGGGGCAATTAACATCCTGCATAAAGTTCTCAATACATGCAAAAGCCAGCCTTTGTGGTTGGTGATAAAAATCTAATCCTGATGGCTGGTCACCACCATGACACAAATAGATTCAAATTCTACCTGGTTCTTTTAGGATTTCTCAAAATGAAAACCTCCAACATCACCATCCTTCACTTAAAATGGCTTTGAGACACAAAACAGTGCAGACATATACCTCCCTGGGTGAGGAAGACATTTTAATTTGCTTAAACAAAACTTGGATAAAGATATTAAAAAACTCAGTT
The DNA here is from genome assembly GCA_963574575.1 of Galagoides demidoff. Classification (NCBI taxonomy): domain Eukaryota; kingdom Metazoa; phylum Chordata; class Mammalia; order Primates; family Galagidae; genus Galagoides; species Galagoides demidoff. The sequence continues at coordinate 2,904 of CAUYQV010030432.1, read as the reverse complement.
ATCTACTGGGAAAAAGGAATTGGAACAGGACAGCAGGGGAAACCCGTAAGTGTGTAACTTTATGGCCTTTTTATTTAACAACAAAAAGCCATATGACCACCACTGAATCCAAACTTAAAAAGTAGTTTTCTGGCTCGGCGCCTGTGGCTCAATCGGCTAAGGCGCCAGCCATGTACACCTAAGGTGGCGGGTTCGAATCCCCAGCCCGGGCCCGCCAAACAACAATGATGGCTGCAACCAAAGAATGGCCGGGCGTTGTGGTGGGTGCCTGTGGTCCCAGCTACTTGGGAGGCAGAGGCAGGAGACTCCCTTGAGCTCAGGAGTTGGAGGTTGCTATGAGCTGTGATGCCATGGCACTCTACCCAGGGGGATAGCTTGAGGCTCTGTCTCAAAAAAAAAAAAAAGTAGTTTCTAATAAATGGGATAAAAACTAGACCAGCACCATCCAATACAAGTATAACTGGAATTGTGCACATGAATATAAAACATTCTAACAGCCACAACGTATAAAGAACTTGGTGGCACTAACTTTAAATATATTTTATTTAATCCAATAGGTCTAAGATATTGTTCCTGTGTACAACTCACAAAAAGATCATGGAGCTTATTTTTCATTCTTTCAAAGTGGGGTGTGTAATTCATATCATAGCTTGTCAGAGTTTGGATCAGATCCTGGTGGAGTGCCCTGGGGCCAAGGCGTTGGTCATCACATCACAAAAGCAGCTGAGTGTTCCAGGGTTTTTTTTTTTTCCCTCTTCTGTAACAGTTTTCCTTCAGCAGAGTAGATATGGGAGGGGCTAGGAGGCAGGACCCTCCCTGGGAGCTCTGGGCTGCTGCCTCCTGGGGCAGCCAGTGATGGATTCCTGGGCTGTGCCAGCTCAGCAGCACAAAGCCCAGGGGAGCCCTCTCTAATTCACCCTGGCTCGTTAATGCGCAATTTACCGGCACTTTAATGTGCTCAGCATGAAAAAGTACGGCTCCCTCCTGCCTTCTAGCTGGCCCTCCCTGGGGAGGGCAGCCTGACGTGCAGGCAGCACTGGGATGGGGATTTTAAAAGCACAACAAGGAGGCTGGGAAAACAAGGAGCTGAAAGTAGAGGGGTAGGAGATGGGAAGGGTCTGCCTTGGAGGGGCTTGGCAGCTGGGGATCCTGGGGCCTCCTCTATGGGGCCTGGGTAGGGACCCTCCTGGGAGAGGTAGCAACAGAGGGGTTCATCATACCCTCTCATCTCCCACATCCTGATACTCAGGAACTGTGGCTGGGTAGGTCCACAATTCAATTAATTCTTACCACTAAGCCACCATCAGTCTACACCTGGACTATTCTAACTGGTCCTCTGGCTTCTGCCCTCATCCATTACCCAATCTGTCTGCCCTCTCTGCAGCAGGCCCAGGGAATCTGTAAGTACCTGAGTTAGGCCCTATCCCACCTCTGCATACATCCCTCTATACATGGCCCCCATCTTCCTCTGGGGAAAAGCCCAAGTCATCTCTGAGGACCTGAAGGACCTGCACAACCTACCCACACCTCCCCTTCTTTCCTCCCTCCCTCCACTCCTCACTCTGCTCTAGTCACACAGGCCTCCTCACCGTGCCCTCAACATGCCATGTAGGGTCTGGTCTCAGGGCCTTTATATACAGGCTGTACTCTCTGCCTGAAATATTTTCCTCTGTCCCAGACAGCTACACTTCCTCTAGTTTCTTTCAATCCATCACTCAGATGTCACCTTCTTAGCGAGCATTCCCTGACCACTATGAACTGCAACCCATGACCCCCTTGCACCCATGGGGCTGGTCTGTTCCACCCCCTCCTTGGCCCAACCCTTACTTCACACACTGTGTACCAAGCTCTGCTCACCCCAAAGGCAGGGAGCTTTGTCTGTGTTCTTCTTTGCTATTTCCCTGGCTTCTACAATAGTATTTGGCAAGCAGGTGATGGATAAATATCTGTTGAATGAATAACCATGTTCCGGTTGCTTCCTGGCCCCCCTCTATCCTGCTAAGTTGCAGACACGGCCCTGGGCCCCTGCCAGTTACATCTGGCATAGGCAGAAAGTCCTGCCAGCACCCAGGAGAGAGGGCCAGGTGGCGGGAGGACAGGCAGGGGTAGAAGTAGTACTTCAGCTCGAGCCAGGCGCCCCAGGCTGGCAGGTGGGAGCCTGGCTCCACCCCAGCTTGCTCATGATCTGGGTCCTTGACAACTCTCAGACACATGGAAGACCACAGCTTGGCACATCACAGGTCCTTACTGTCTGAAACAACTGACCTACAGAGGATCACTCAGGCCCCACAGGGACCCTCGAGCAGACCAGAAAGAATTAGCCCACCCAACTTTTGAAAGAGACTCAGATAACAGGAGACGTACCCCTGCAACGTGGGAGGCCCACTAACATCTCATAGGAAGCTCCAAGTCAGGGGCTGTCCCTCCTCTACCCATAGCCCTCCATGGCTCCCATATCCCTCAGGGTCAAAGCCCAAGTCTTCTCCACAACCAAAAGTGCTACATGACCTGCCCCATCCCTTCTTCCCTCTCTGGTGCCCTTCCAGGAGGGATGGCCACACCCCAAGCCCCTGGACACTTACCTGCTTGTGGTGTTCTTCAAGATCATGCTGGACCTTGTGGAGCTACAAAGGAACATTTGACATCACACTGGGCGGTGGGCCCCAAGTGCAGGTGAGAGTCAGGGTTTGAATGCTGTGTGCTTTCCCCTAGCTGTGTGACCCTGGCCAAGTCTCTCCACCTCTCTGGTTTCTACTCTTTTTTTTTTTTTTTGAGACGGAGCCTCAAGCTGTCCCCCTGGGTAGAGTGCCATGGCATCACAGCTCATAGCAACTTCCAACTCCTGGGCTCAAGCGAGTCTCCTGCCTCAGCCTCCCAAGTAGCTGGGACCACAGGCGCCTGCCA
>CAUYQV010030431.1:0-10260 GCA_963574575.1 Galagoides demidoff | reverse complement strand
TGCCTCCAAAGGATAGATCTTCAGTGTGAGATGGAGCCTTTCACTGGGGAAAAAAGCAGATGATGTTACAACCCCTCAATGAACCACACCCACTCAGTTTCTCAGGTGCCATCCAGGTTCTGAAACCTGCCTGTGAGGGTCACCCCACACAGACTATGTCTGTGTGACATGAACGTGTAGGAAGCAGGGACCACACAAAGCCAAAGACCCGGAATATTTACCCTGACCTCTAAATACCCAAATGTCTCAACTTTTCCAAGTCCAGTTGTCAGGAGTCCAGGTGGTGGACAGTGCCACCTTAAAGGGAAAGAGCAGGGGAGGGCACAGGACCCTCCACCCCAGGCTGGCCCCAGCCTCAGTAATGTCCACCGCTCTGAAGCCAGGTACCCATGACCACTCTATGCCTGCTGTGGGGTCTCCATTCTCACCTCCCCTTCACCCTTCAGCTCAGAAGCAGCCCATGGCCTAGGTGAAGCTGTGCTGAGGCCTGAGGGAAACCTCTGCCCTGCCCACCTCCTCACCTGCCCTCTGAGTGTCTGAGGTCCGAGCCATCACAAAACACTCACCAGGAAAGATCTCATGGCTGGAAGTGGCAGCGGGACCATGGCTGTCAGTAGACACCAGCTATCTGGAGCCCAAGCAGGTATGGGTCTTGTGAATCCCTGACTTCATGTCCCCCTGGAGCTGCAATTACCATGTCAACTGTGAGGCACTTCTGCAGAGGCACAATGGGCACTTGGGAAGAAGTTGTAAATGTTTGTTCCAGGACAAGTCAGCAGTTTCTGGGGATTATTCAGATAACAACTAATCAGCACCAGGTGCAGCTGGGAGGAAAACTTTCCCGAGGCCAGTGAGCTCTGTGCACAAGAGGGCAGACACAACATTTTCCAAGCAGCTCTGAGATGGCCCTATCGGGGGCCGCAAAGCAGATTCTCATTTCCAAGTTCTCTTCTCCCTCAGGCTCACAGTGATGCCATCTGTCATATTCATGCTTCACCCCGAGCTCCGGTGTTTCTTTGTTAAGGGCACAAGCTCTGCCTGGAGTGGGGGGTGACGGAGACATTAGAACAGTGTGACATGATGCTATTCTCATGTCCTGGCAGGAGCCCTGTGAATCCCCTCAAGCCCCACACACCCCTCAGGCATTCCCAAATTTGTGTTTTGGAACCGTCCTGGGGATAAGGCAGCACAGAAAACAAAAATAACTCCATTTGACACTTCTGAAAGTGCTTCTCCCCTAATTGAGTCCCTGCTCTGAGTAATGATGGAATTCCTGTAGTTCCACTTCCCCTTTCCTGCTGCTGCCCAGGATTAGTGTATTTTTTTGCACGTTTGTTTATACACTTTAGCCATACTTATTCTTCTAATTTTTCTGGATAAGTCAGGTTAGGTACGATTTACCTCCCTTCACAGTGTAAAACAATGAGATTTTTGTTCTTACATTACCTTTTCTTTTGCCGCATTTGTGTCTAACTCTATTTAGTCCTATAATTTCTACACTGTCAGTGTTTTCACACTTATATTAGGGTTTGTAATGCAAATTTCAATAATCACATGCTTATTTATGCCTGTGGTTAAATAGATTTGATACTTAAGCTCAGTTCTCTTGCTATTATTATTATTTTAATTTTTATTAAATCATAGCTGTGTACATTAATGTAATCATGAGGTACAATGTGTTGGTTTTATGTACAATTTGAAATATTTTCATCAAACTGGTTAACAAAGCCTTCACAGCATTTTCTTAGTTATCGTGTTTAGACATTTATATTCTACACCTAGTAAATTTCACATGTACCCTTGTAAGATGCACTGTAGGTGTGGTCCCATCTTTTGCTATTATTTATCTGTTTATCCTTTATGGGTGAAATCGTGTTTCAGGAATTTTTTCACAGTATTCATAGGGGTGATATCCCCACAGTTCTTTCATGCTCTGTGATGATTGAATGTTGATAATTGACCGACTTATTTATTGGAGCCCAATATCATTGTCCTATTGAGCTTCATTCAATGACTCATCTACTTCTTCCTCTAATTTGGTCTTCTTCAAGATCTTCCAGTAAAGTTGTACAAGTCTTTCAATTTCCCTTATGATCATTGTTACTGTCAAAAATGTTCTGCTGGTTTCTGGTGCCCAGCCCTCTACTGAAGTTCCATGTTGACCAGGAAAGCAGCATTCCTACTGGACTTCCTCATTATTCTACACAATAATCTGAAGATTTTTATGTGTTTCTAGGTAAGAAAATGTATTAGCTGTAAATAACGACAGTTTCGGTAAAATTTCCCAATGTTTTCAAGGTACAAACAAAAGTAAATTTATTGACAAAAATTACAATAATTGCAGATAGCACAAAAAGAGACATTTCCCCTGTTCCTGTAACAGAGTCAGAGCCTTCATTTTCTTTTATTACTATTATTATTAAATCATAGCAGTGTACATTAATACTATCACGGGGTATAGTGTACTGTTTTTGTATACAATTTGAGATACTTTCATCGAACTGGTTAACATAGCCTTCATGTCTTTTTCTTAGTTATTGTGTTAAGACATTTACACTCCACAATTAGAGAGATTCACATGCACCCTTAGAGGATGCACCATAGTCGTGATCCCACCAATTACCCTCCCTCCAGCCACCCTTCCCCCACCCTTCCCCTCCCTCTCCCCATATTCCTGGGTTAAGATTGGGTTATAACTTTCCTATGATAGCTATAAATTAGTTTTATAGGAGGGCTGAGTACATTGGATACTTTGCTCAGAAGAATATTTTCCAGCTCTATCCATGTAAACATGAAGGAGGTAAAGGATCAATAAATTGTGGTATTCGTACACCATGGAATAGTATGCAGCCATTAAGAAAGATGGAGAGCCTTCGTTTTCAAATGAGGATTTTGTTATTCAGAAATATGATGAAGATTCAGTAATCCACTGCCGTTTAAAACTGCTTTCCTAATTTCAGGAAACCTGTTAGAGGATATATTTCCTTTGAATCTTTCCAGAACTGCTATGTCCAAATCCAGCACAAATGGAACAGAAGAGGGTAAGAATGCAGAATAATAACAACAGAATAATCTTTGTTTTGGCAAGAGTAAACTTTGACTATTCCCTAAATTATCTGCCTAGTAGATTAGAACTAAAACCATGATTTTTGGCTATAAAAGAAAGTTCAGTTTGTTACCAGGCTCCACAAATCTGCCATAGCCAGTATTTACTTGATTATCTTGTAGTTCACATTTCCCTGCCACTGTTTCAAGAAACTGAATTTTATGTTATCCAATTCTGTATCATGTCTTTCATGTTTTTTAAATCAGAGTCACTGGTACTGCTTGAAGAGTTGGTTGACATAATCTCTACATCATCTTCATTTTCTTTATTATGCCTGGGAGGTTCCAATAAAAAGTCATTACTGTGATTTGGTGGTAACATATTCCTGGACATATCATTTGACTGCCATGGATACTGGGGAGCAAGGACATCTGGCAGTCTGTCTGATGCAAGTGCATCCCCCAGTTAAGTGACCGTTCACACCATTAGTGGAAGGATTGTTCATTTGGCCCAATAACCCACTTCTCATCTCTAGATCAGTTGGGTATGGTCTCCGCGGGTCCCCTGGAACCCAGTGGAGCACACACAGCATTACTTCACTAATCCTATGTGAATACTTAATTATTTCTTCAGAGGAAATAGCACCTTTTTTTTGCTTTTTCTCTTGACTTTAGTTCCTCTTTTGCTCAGTAATCAGCTGTTGCCAGTATTTGCTCTGCTTCCTTTAGTTGTTTTTGTAGTTGCTGAATATCATTGTCTCTTTTCTCTGCTTCTTTTTCTAAAACTTGCATTTCATGCTGAATTTTTCCCTGATTAAGTGTCAATTTCATTAGTTCTTGAAATTCTCCATCACAGTGAATTGACAACTTCAGGACCTGGTATTCCTCTTTTTCCTCTCCAGTTTGTAAAAACTTCCGGTTTCTTAAAATTGTCAGCATTTCTATAAGTTTCCTTGAAAAGACCTCCAGATCTTCAAGTGCAGACAGCAGCCGCTCTCATGTGCTTTTACCACCCGCGGCCCCCAAGCTGCCTCCCAGCCACTCCTTCTGCCTCTCCCCACTGGAAGACACAGCCATCCTCACTACGCACTAATACCCTGGCACATGCACACTGCGCCTAATTTCCCACTTTTTACATCCATTATGTTTTATTATTTGTGTTGTGTCTTGATAAGAATACCTAGCAGAGTGTTTAGCAGAAATAGTGATGGCACGTGTGTGCTTTGTTGCTGAACAACTAAGCAACATATTTAAAGTTTTGCCATTCAATGTGATATTAGTTGCAGCGTTTTGGTAACTAATACTTATAAAGTTAAAGACAATTTAAGCATTTAAAAAATAAATAACTGTTGATTCTTTTTTTTTTTATTGAATGGTAACTGTGTACATTAATGCACTTCTCGGGTACAGTGTGGTGTTTTCACACACATGTTGATTCTTATAGAAAGGTTTTACAAGGTCTTGGTTGATGTTGGTTATTAGTGTTGGTAAACCATTAGTATTGATTATTAGATTTGGTATTGTGATGATCATAGGATACTTTCCTTTAACTTTTGAAGAAAATATGTTAACAGTGACTTTTCTCTAATAAAACTTTTAAAGTAAAACATCTCAACGCACAGAATAATGAATATCTTCAAGTTGAACGTCTGTGTAGTGAAAACACATCTCAGACCAAGAGGTAGGATGTCTCTCACACTCTGTAGGCCCCAAGTGTCCTTTCTCAGTCACTTTTCCTCTAGTCCTCCTAAAGACAACTGTCATCATATTTGTAACAATGGCTTCCTTGTTGTCTTATAGTTTCAACATCTCTTATTTTTTTTAAGTCATATACACATAGATCATGAATACATTTACATATGTGGGGTAAAATGTGTTGATTTTTTTATATGATTTGACGTGCTTCCATCAAGCTAATTAATATAGCTTTTGCCTCATTTCCTTGATCATTGTGTTAAGACATAAATGTCGGCTTGGTGCCTGTGGCTCAATCGGCTAAGGTGCCAGCCATGTACACCTAAGGTTTGAATCCCCAGTCCGGGGCCGGAAAACAACAATGATGGCTACAACCAAAAAAAAAAAAATGGCCGGGCGTTGTGCCGGGCACCTGTGGTCCCAGCTAATTGGGAGGCGGAGGCAGGAGACTCGCTTGAGCCCAGGAGTTGGAGGTTGCTATGAGGTGTGATGCCATGGCACTCTACCCAGGGAGATAGCTTGAGGCTCTGTCTCAAAAAAAAAAAAAAAGACATAAATGTCTTACATTTGACTTGTACCCTTGCAATATGTTCCATAGGTGTGGTCCTACTGTTTACCCTCCCTCTATCAAACCATCTCTCCTCTCCCTTCCCACTCCATTTCTCTCCTTCATCTTGGGTTATAGTTGTGTTCTATCTTTCATAAGAAAATGTGAGTAAATATAAGTTGGTTTCATAGAAGTACTGAGTACATTGGATACTTTTCCCTCCATTCTTGAGATACTTTACTCAGGACAATATGTTCCAGTTCCCTCCATGTAAACATAAAAGAGGTAAAGTCTCCATCTTTTTTTGAGGCTGCACAGTATTCCATGTACATATACCACAATTTATTAATCCATTCCTGGGTAGATGGGCACTTGGGCTTCTTCCATGACTTGGCTATTATGAATTGAGCTGCAATGAATAATCTGGTGCAAATATCCTTTTTGCAAAGTGATTTTTGGTCTTTTGGATATATTTGTAGTAGAGGAACTGCAGGATCCAATGGTAGGTCAATTTTTAGATCCCTGAGTATTCTCCAAACTTCTTTCCAATATAAAGAATGTATTAGTTGGCATCCCCACCAGCAGTGGAGAAGTGTTCCGTTTTCTCCACATCCACACCAGTTTTGGGATTTTGTTATGAGGGCTACTCTTACTGGAGTTAGATGGTATCTCAAAGTGGTTTTGATTTGCATTTCTCTAATGATTAAAGATGATGAGCATTTTTTCATGTGTCTGTAAAGCATGTGACTCTCTTCTTTGGAGAAGCTTCTGTTCAGGTCTCTTGCCCATAGTGAATGGGATCACTTGTTCTTTTCTAATTAATAAGTTTGAGGTCTCTGTGGATTCTAGTTATCAGACCTTTGTTGGAAATGTAACCTGCAAATATTCTCTCCCATTCTGAGGGCAGTCTACTTGCTTTACTTATTCTGTTCTTGGCAGTGCAGAAGCTTTTTAGTTTGATCAGATCCGAGTACCGTATTTTTGGTATTGCTTCAATTGCCCTGGGGGTCCTCCTCATAAAGTTTCCTTCTGGCCAATTTCAAGTGTTTTCCTTGCACTCTTTTCAAGAATCTTTATGGTTTCATGTCTTAGGTTTAACATTCATATATACCAACAATAGTCAAGCTGAAAAAACAGTCATTGACTCTATTCCGTTTACAGTAGTGCCAAGGAAAAGGAAATATCTGGGAGTGTACCTAACAAAGGATGTGAAAGATATCTACAAAGAGAACTATGAAACCCTGAGAAAAGAAATAGCTGAAGATACCCACACTGTAGAGGCCTGTGAGCGGGCTGAGCGGGCTGAGCGGGCTGAGCGGGCTGGGCGGGTGGCTGAGTTTTCCAAGAGGTAACTTCACCAAGATGTCAAGTGATAGCGAAAGGTCCAATGATAAGAGCCGCAGCACCAGCAGTGGCAGTTCAGATGCAGACCAGCGAGACCCAGCGGCTCCAGAGCCTGAAGAACAAGAAGAAAGAAAGCCTTCTGCCACCCAACAGAAGAAAAACACCAAACTCTCTAGCAAAACCACTGCTATGTTATCCACTAAAAGAATTCAGAAGGAGCTAGTTGAAATAACTCTTGATCCTCCTCCTAACTGCAGTGCTGGGCCTAAAGGAGATAACATTTATGAATGGAGATCAACTGTACTTGGTCCACCAGGTTCTGTATATGAAGGTGGTGTGATTTTTCTATATCACATTTTCACTGGATTATCCATTTAAGCCACCGAAGGTTACTTTCCATACCAGAATCTATCACTGCAACATCAACAGTCGGGGAGTCATCTATCTGGACATCCTTGAAGACAACTGGAGTCCTGCTTTGACTATTTCAAAGGTTTTTCTGTCTATTTGTTCTCTTTTGACAAACTGCAACCCTGTGGATACTCTGGTTGGAACCGTAGCCAGTCAGTATTTGACCAACAGAGCAGAACAGGACAGGATAGCCAGACCGTGGACCAAGAGATACGCAACGTAATTCATAGTATTTGTTTGCAGTGTGAAGGAGCAGAAGGCACCTTCTCACTGTGCTGCAAATCTTTGTACCCTTTACAATACGGACTTCTGTGTCTATGTTATACTGATTCTACTCTCTGCTTTTATCCTTTGGAACCTGGGAGACTCCCCCAAAAGGTAAATGCTATCTAGAGTAGAATTTTGTAGCTGTAGATTAGATTATGTTTAAAACACCTACTTGCAAGTCTTGCTTCTTTGGGATATCAAAATATATTTTGTGATGTACTAAGGATACTGGTCCAGATCTACCAAATATTATAGTGCATTTTAGCCTAATTCATTATCTGTATGAAGTTATTAAAAAGCTGTAGATGACTAGGAATTATGTCATTTGTATTAAACCCAGATCTATTTCCGAGTATGTGGTTCACGCTGTTGTGAAAAATGTTTTACCTTTGGCCTGTGTCAGTTTGTAATGAGAGGATTTCCTTCCACCCTTTGTGGCTCAGAGAGCACCTGATGTATCATCTCAAACACAATAACCATGCTCCTGATGGCGTAAAAACAAAAACGAGGTTCATTTCCTCCTCTTACTGCCATCAAGAAGTCCTTTGGCCACTTCAGCTCAAATAAAGCCAATGTAGAGGATTACCTTTGCAGAGATTACCGAAGAACATGCATGCATGACAGAAATGTCTGTCCCAGCATTCAGGTGTGGGAAGCTGCAGCCACCATCCATGGCATGAGTCCTGCGTGAATTCTTGTCCTCCTTTACAGCCACTCTGAATCACCTTCAGTTATCTCCTAACCCAAGTCAACTACATGTTAGACCAAGAGATCCAGGAGAAATGACGATGCCAACAATGATGATGGTGGGAAAGACAATATCTAACCCTGGATGAGCACTTACTATACTCCAGGCATGATTCTAAATGCTAAATGTTATTTTCTTTAATCCTCACAATAAAGAGATACTATCTGTATCCCCATTTTAAAGATGAGGAAGTAGAAACCCGGACAGGTTAAGTAACTTGCCCAAGTTTACACACCCGGTTATGTGTTGGAGCAGAGATTGGGTCCCAACCACGATGCCAAGCAGCCGCGATGTGAGGCAGGGGTGCAGCCGCCAGGCCCCTGGGACTGAATGAGTGTCTCTGCAGGTTTTCAAGTTTGCATGTTCAGGAAGACCCTGCTCTGTGCACACAGGCGCAGCTGGGTCCATCATCCAAAGGGGTGAATTATAACATCACAGCATCTGTAACATTCTTGTGCTTATCTCTTGGACTTAACTGAATATTTTCTCGGTTTCTCTTTTTACCAAAGGTTGCAAGCATGTTTCCTTGAGCCTAAGTGAACTGACTGGCGTAAAATGATAGTAAAAGCCTTTCTTCAAAAGCTCTCAACTAGTTTTACTTTTAAATAAATCTATTCTGTTCTAGAGCCCTGTGGATGTGCTGGTGGCAGCTAAGAAAACTCTGGGTCTAGGAGCCAGCAGACACCTTGAGGACAATAACGAACCAGAGCCCACTGCAACTTGAGCTTCTAAAGTGTCCACTTTGCAGGACAGCTGGGGCAATTGCCGACTGCCCTCCTCTCAGGGCAGCCATTGGCTCCAGGAAGCCTGATGATGTGAGCATATCTGCAGAGGGGCTGAGCACGCACATGGAACTTGGGGCAGGGAATCCGTGCAGTAATGAATAGACAATGCCTCCAAGTCGCAGCCCATGCCAATGCCCCAGAGGAGCTGTTTGTCAGCACAGAGAGCTTGGGGCTTCCTTTACCATTCACCGTTTTTCTGTCACCTTTCCCTGCAGGCGCCCAGGCAGGACGTCAGCAAACCTGGGTCACCACCTTAATACTTTCTTAGTCATTCCCTCACGGGGCATCTATTTGCTGAGCACTCCCCAGGGATCAAGCACTTTATAAACAATCTGCTCATTTATTCTTCACAGTATCCCCACATGGAGGCTTTGAGTCTCTCTGTAAAACAAAACAGAGGTTTAGAAAAAGATCCAAGATGCAGCATCAGCCAGTGGCAGAGCTGAGCTTCGAGTCCAGGTCACCCCAACTGGAAAATGGCTAGATTTTCCCTGCATGTACATGACATTCAGGAAGGCACAGCAGCTCCCAGCTTGGTGACATCCAGGAATGCTCTCCCCTCACTTCCACCAGCAAAGACGGTGTTAAGCAGGGATGCAGACAGACTGGTAAGAGTAGGGGTGAGGAAGAGGAGCACAGAGGAGGGGCAGTAGGCAGGCTAATGAACGGGGCCCCTCAACAGTTTAACAGTATTTTCTCCATATGTATCAGGAGGTGCTTCCATGAGAATCTTAATCCCCCGCACGTGTGCGTCTCACTGGCAGAGGGCCACGGTACGTTTTGCCCCATTTGTGTGGAGTCAAGTGCAGACATCTGAGTTAACTAGTGCCGTGCTTTCCATTTATTCTGCTGCTTAGTGACCCACTGGCCTCTCGAGTCACATGGTTCCACCGGCTGGTGGTTTTATGAAGGTCCAGAGTGTCTTTCAATCAGAGACAGGCGCCCCAAACTTTAAATTTCCCAAGTAACATGCCGGCCTTTGCCAATTGTGAATCCCTCCTAGCCTTTCTTGAACCTGTCTCCATTTCCAGCCTGTGCTATCTCTCAAAGTGACAGGTTGCCCTTGGGGAAATAGGATTTCCTGCTCTGTGTTTTAAAGTTCCCCTGAGCGTCTAGACTTCTGTCATAAGGCCCAAGCCCTATTCTTCATCTTCTCCATGATTTCACATACTTTGAGAGTCTTTAAGAAGGGAAGAGGCACCATTCTTTTTTTTTTTTTTTTGTCGCTGTTACTAACTAATCGCCCCTTGCCGTGTGCTCTGGTTTCTTGATGCTGTGTCCCCTCACTGCAGAGGAGACTCCCTCTCTGTGTGTCTGTGCTGGACGCTCAGCATTGAAATGCAACTGCTCACCCTGGGCCTTGTGGCCCCATAGTTCAGGCTTCCCTCACATTTGATTTCAAAACTAGGTTTTCATTT
>CAUYQV010030428.1:0-12036 GCA_963574575.1 Galagoides demidoff | reverse complement strand
ACACTTTCTTGCCTCTGGGGACACTTATTCTTCCAATGCCCTGTCTCTTGGCCAGTTGTACACTGATCCCTTTGCAAGGAGGGGCCTTTTACCTTAGGTCCCCTACTTCCTCGCACTCCTTGACCCTGTCCTCTTTGAAAGGTAGGGGGTCCTCCCCTCGTGTCTTTCAGAGCCATGGCTGAGATTGGTCTTTCGCTTCATGCACCTGTCCTCTTTTCTACAGCTTACTGCTTCCCGATGCACAAAAACCTTTCGTGCTATTTTGAGGAGTTGCAAGGTGTTCATACCTGCAACCCCCTCCTGCTTCTGCAGTTTCCACCATATATCCTCAGCGCTCTGGCTAACTAGGGCCATATTAACCATCTTCTGATTCTCAGGGCTCTCAGGGTCAAAGGGAGTGTACTTCCAAAACGCTTCACATAAACTTTTATAAAACTGGCCTAGACTCTCAGTCTTTCTTTGGAGAACCTTATTTACTCGAGCCAAATTGGTAGTTTTCTGTGTCCTTTTCTCAGTCTCTGCAGCAATGTTTTTCGGTACCAGATCTGCCACTATCTTCAGCACCACTACTCTAGGTCAGGTGGAAAGCACTTTCCCTTGCTGTCCCTGTATTACTAGCACTGTTTCGAACTGTCCTCTCAACCAAGGTGGGTGGCTCACTACTAGCTGTAGCCAGGTATCTTGTATGGAAACTGCTCAGTGTGAATCCCCTTTCCAGTAACTCTGTGCCATACCTCAGACACTAGGGATCTCTTTAAACTTCTCTCTATCGCCCATCCATTTCCAAAGAGGGGCCACTCTTGCTCACAAAGACTCCTTAGCTTTCCTGGTGTCATAGTCATCTACAAATTTCTTCTTAAAGTGCTTCAACATAGTAGCTAATGAGGTGGGCTTCCCTTGCTTGTTCCCCATTTCTACCCAAGGTCTCCTTTCTGAGACACAGACTCACCACTCACACCATACTCTTTGACCAGTCTTTTAGTCTCATTTAACAGTTCAGTGACTCATTTTATGAGTTGACAGTACAGATAAGGCTGGGATCTAATACAGGTGGGCCACAGCCTTTTTTTTTTTTTTAAATTATTTTTGTCTCTCTCTAATTTCTTTCTTTTTTGGGGGGGGAGAGACGGAGCCTCAAGCTATCCCCCTGGGTAGAGTGCCATGGCATCACAGCTCATAGCAACCTCCAACTCCTGGGCTCAAGCGAGTCTCCTGCCTCCGCCTCCCAAGTAGCTGGGACCACAGGCGCCTGCCACAACGCCCAGCATTTTTTGGTTGCAGCCGTCATTGTTGTTTGGCGGGTCCAGGCTGGGGATTTGAACCTGCCACCTTAGGTGTACGTGGCTGGCGCCTTAGCCGATTGAGCCACAGGCGCCAAGCCAAAAAAGAACATTTTATCATAAAGACACCTGTACTTGAATGTTTATAGCAACACAATTCACAACCACAAAGATGTAGAAACAATCCAAATGCCTATGAATACATGAGCGGGTTAACAAAATGTGGTGTATGTATACCATGGAGTGCTACTCAGCCATAAAAAACCAAAATGGTGATCTAGTATCTTTTGTACCTTTTTTTTAAAAAAGTGCTGCTTGCCCAGCTTGTGCTGGGTATGGGAGGGGCCTCACAATTTAAATACTGAAGGAATCCAGTCACTTAGGGAACTGGCCATGAAGTCCGAAATACCAGTGTTTTCAGGGTAGCACCCTATACCTTCTTGAATTCTCTGAAGGGATATACTATACTCCAGGGGTTTACTACCTTTTTTTTTTCTCTGCTGCACACTGGAAGAATAAGAATTGTCTTAGGCCATACAGTACATATACAAACACTAACAAAATCTGATTAGTAAAAAAAAAAAAAAAAAAAAAAAAAAGGAAAAAAATCCATGCATAGCTTTTGTGATATCTAACACCAAAGATAAGGGGGAAAAGTCCTAACAAAATCAGCAAGTGGCCTGCAGGGCACAGGTTGGACACCCCTACTATTACTCTCTCTGGGATGAGATCTTCCAGTTAAGCCAGTGTGATTCTGTTTCTTGGAAACCCAAAGATTGTGGTATATTATATTCCGGGATACATCAGTGACATTCTTTAAGTAGGATTCTCCATCAATTTCATCAGAATTGACCGCTTATCTTGAAATCTTAACTGGCTGATCACCAAGATAGTTGCTGTCCCTCTTTTTCAACTCTTCTGCCCAACCAGAGACTCAAGGATTGTCTAGGGCATTTGACAAGTGGTAGTACTCCACGCTACACAGCTATTATAATACTGGTATCCCTTTGCTACAACAATTAATATTGAGGCTCTGAGGAACCTGACTGTTATAAAGAAGGAACAGTTTCTTAGAGAAAAGTTTGGGTGCTTTTGGCCTAAGTGAAGCAAGCCATTGATAAATACAGGTTGAATATCACTTATTTGAAATTCTTGGGATCACAAGTATTTCAGATTTCAGAATGTTTACATTACACTTAATAGTTGAGCATCTGAAAATCAGAAGTCTGAAGTGCTCCAATAAGCATCTCCTTTATGTGTCATGTTGCTGTTCTAAAAGTTTTAGATTTTGGAGCATTTCAGATATTCAGAGTTGGGATACTTAACCTCTATAGGCTGAACTGAATTTAAATTCTCTCTCTAGGTTTAGCAAAAATTTAAGAAGATTGAACTAAAACTACTAAAGGAGGTAGCTCTCTTAGGTCTTCTCCTCATAAGGGTGGATTTGGCTGACTTTGAAGTGAGGGGTTACTTATTAGAAGGAGTAAATATTTAGTATTTTATTTTTCACAATTTTCATTATTATACAGCAAAGGTTAAGCAAACTATAAACTGAAGACCAAATCTAGGCTGCCACTTGTTTTTTCAGCAAAGTTTTATTGGCATACAGAATGCCCATTTGTTTCTGTCTATAGCTACAATGATGAAGCTTGAATAGCTGCAAAGACTGTGTAGTCCTCATGTCTGAAAATACTATTAGACTCTTTATAGAAAAAGTTTTCCAACTCCTGGCATAGAGGTTTCAAAAGATACACATCTTATAATTCTATACTAACTACAATCCCCTAAATTAATCAGTAGGGAAAGAGACAATATATATAGCCATGAGGAAATCAGATCAGAGAAACTTTTTGCAAGGCCAAACATCTAGCTTATGCTCTTTCCTTTAACCTCTCTTTAAAAAGACACAAAAAACCTCTTATTTGTCTACTCCCTACCCTACATGATTTATCCTAACAAATGCAAAGGGTCTCCTTTAGCTTAGACTGGTTTCGAATAACTTGTGAGCTCAAGCGATCCACCCGCCTCCCTGAGTACTGGAATTATGGGTGCGAGCCACTGCCCCGGACTTCTCCTCAGCATTCTTATACAAGATTTTCCATCTTTGGCTCAGGCAACTGAAGGCCTTTAGAATTTTAGCCAACGTTGATGTAGAATACTAGACATACTCATTTTTTTCCTGTGTAAAATATTGATGCTAGGCCATGCAAGGCAAAATGTTCTACTTTATATGTGTTTGAATTTGCTCTAATAAAAATCAGAATCTTTATTTTGGTTTGTTCTGTGGCTCTTCTTAGATGAAAGTTCAATGATAGTGGATAAGATAGACTGAGCACATGAGGGAATGTCCTATTTATTGCACATTTCAAATTCTTCTCAAATAAATGTATAATCCGCATGGTAAAACTTAAAACTCACCATCTCCATTTCTGTATCTTTAATATGAACAATTTTACCTGCCGAGAAAGAATCTCCATACTGTTCTGCCTTTTCACTATCATAAGCCTCAATGTATACTTCTTAATGCTTAGTCCAAAGCTAATTACAAAATGGGACTTATTGATTTGCAAATGGTTGCTATCCATATAAAGCTATGTCACATTTACGACTCAATGATTAAAAGGGAAAACGGTGTGTCTCCTACACGGTACAGTTCTTGATTAAGTCACTGAATTCTCTGAAGCCTATGACCTTGTTAAGCAGCCTCTAGGCCCTTATTTTACAGATGGCAGCCAAGAGTTTTGGGGGAGGCAGGTAATACAGGACAAAATAGAACGTCTAAACTACAATTCCACAGAAGAGGCAAACGGTGCTGAGAGAGGTCTAACTGCGATCACATATACATCCTACCATGCAGAGCAGTCTCCTTCCTTCCCTTATTCGGACAGGATTATCCACACAATGGCCTCACGTAGATGGCATTAGTGAATGGGATGGTTACAAATACTGACAGCATCATCATCAGAGCCTTTTCTTGCATGCTTTAGCAAAAATTATAATGCTCTTAAATTCCACACTAGAGGAAAATATGCATCTGAAATGTGCTTGACAATCACCCAAAAAACCCATATGGTACCTGGAAAAAACTCTGGACTCATATATAAGGCTAAGAACTTGTAGACTCCTTTAACCTATCCTCATCTCTACCACCAAATGACCACATCCCTCATTGGCAAATAATACAATTGGGTTTCTCTACTTGTTTATTCAACAAATATTTACTGACTGTCAATGGACAGTTTGGGATAGGATGGGGTGAAGAAAGAATTTAAAAATAAGTTAGCATGTTTGGCTATATTTTAGAGCACAGATTCACATTCTAGCTATAAAGAAAAGCATACAAACAAGTAAATATACTGAAATTCAATGTACCCACAGAAGCATGGATTATTAATTCATTCAACAAATACTTATTGAGTGCTACTACGTGCAAGAGACTGTTCTAAGCCCTGGGATATAGGAATGGACAAAACAGACCAAAATGCCTGCCTCTATGAGGCTGCAAGTCTGATGATACTATAGATATAATTAACATAGAGAAAAATCCATTAGAGGCTATCTAAAGATAAATGAACATACACTCTTTAGAAGAAAGGCAGTCCAGAAATCTAAAGTTGCTTTTATTATTACTGCCATATCACAACTCAATTATTTTGAGCACAGATTATAGGTTATTTATATAATTTTTAAGGTCTAAATAAATTCTGAGGGAATAAAGTAGGCTTGAAGGATAGCGTTACTGTCACTCTGAAAATAGCCCATCTATTGGCCCTGAATTTTAAAATATAGCTCACTCCAAAATACATCAAATATAACAGCTGCCATCTGTCCTATAGTCATAGTAGGAGTCCCTTGCATTCACAGGCAAAGCCAGCGGAGGGAGGGAAGGGACTTGAGATGGAGAGAGGATAAATTCCATTTGTGCTATTAAAAAAAAAAAAGTAGAACAGTGAACCCAGTGGTTGAAAAGTGAAGATAAAAAGAAGAAAACAGTAATCTTGCTATAGAAACCAGAGAATTATATTCTTGCTCTCCCCCCCCTTTTTTTTTGCTTTCACTCTGTACAAACTCTAGCACCCTGAACAACTCACTCTCTTGCTATTTCCAGCACTTTAAAGAAACTTTTCAACATTTCTGCTTGACACATTTTTTCAACAAGGAGGTGAAGACAATAAGTAAACAGGTAGTGAAGGGCTATTTAGAGAGCTGGTCAGTCACAGTAATAATAAAGGGAAAAAAACCCCCACCTGAACAGAACATCCATCCTATGTGCGGCAGCCACAGACGGCACATGACCTCTGACAAACAGTTTTCAGAGTAATTTTAATGCTACTCTGGATTTAACTTGACTAACTGGTAGCAATTGAGCACATCTTTTTTTCTTTCTTTTTTTTTTGTGGCAGCAGTTATCTAAAATGCTACAATAACAGCATCAAAAGTAGAATGGTGGAAGATTGGTTTTCCATTGTGCTGCTGCTGAACTGGCATAATGCCCACTTTAAAAGCAATTCGCTGCTCATCACTGAAATCTGGCAGACACGACACTAAATGCCTTGAGGGAAAAAAAGGGACTTGAGAAGGGGGAACCCACTTCAACCACCACGCAAAGGGGGAAAAAAGAGCGCCACAGATGATGAATCTGAGTGAGAAGAGAAAATTGCCAAATAAAAAGTTTAGCATTGCATGCAGACTCCCAACAGGCTGTACTTAATTTGCTAGAAGAAGATTTTGTCTACAGGTCTGCATTAGTAATAGCAGAACAAAACAAAAGCAAAATATATATTTATGTCTGTCTATTGTTCTGATGAAGCAAAAACCTAGTGAGTTCCGTCAATCATTTGTCAAACATGTCTTCCCCGTTTTATTTACCACCAAATATAATGAGTAAATATGTGATAATAAAACTCTTCTTTTTACATGGACATATACAATTTTTCCTCCTGCTAAATACAGGTAATGATTTAGGAAGCTTTCAAAATGTCTTTTTACTGTCAATAAAACTAATTCTATTCCCATTTTCAAGTGAAAAAAAGGCTTTACAAATGAAAATTCAAATTAAAATTCTGATTATAGTGTAGTGTGACAACACCTGTATTTATAATTTTACTGTCAGCTAGCTTGTAGTGTTTAACAATAGCTCGAAGTAGAAAAGTAATTGGAATTTGTCTGTAACATGCCAGATGACGGCATTGGGAGCTTTGCTACGCTACAGCAAATTTGGTTTGATGGCAAAATAACCTCACTGAGACTTCTACAAATCAAAGGTTATTAGGGCTTAAGCAGGAAGGCCTCTTAGGTATGGGACCCCTTCCTGAATCTGGGGAATCGAGAGTGTGCATGTGATGAGTAAAGACTGCTCTGATCCTGACTTGCACTTCTGCCCTATCATCTATGGGGCAGCCTCTGAAACAGAACAGATGCAATTTAGTTTCTAGAGTTACTCCAGAAAAACAAAAACCAGATGAATAAACAGCAGTAGCAGTGACAACAAAATCCTGTGGTTTCTAAAACAAACTAATGACATAATTTAGCTATGAACGTGGCAGAAGTGGATGGGATCGGGGATACATCAAGTGAAGAAATGTGGATTTGGAGACTGAAAAGCACTTAGGTGGGGCAGGGCAAGACCCTGTTAACAATAAGTGTTAATAATAAGGAACAGATGCTTACCATTTATTGAAGACTGCAGAGTCAGGAGCTCTAGAGATATTTATTATACTCACTCATTTTCAATAACCACAGATAAATAATATAGGTACCCACACAGATGCCTAAGATTTGCTATTTATCAAAAGATTAAGAGAAAACTTACACATCCCACTTATACTTTTACTGAAGCAATATGGAGAAAAAAATTATTTAAAGCAGTGTTCTGCTGTCAACTTGAATCTTTCAAAACTTATAAACACATGCTAATCTCCACACACAACTTGCCTTACTCTAGTCTACAAGTGAAAAGCCCATCTTTTTCATTATCCTAAAGATGAAAAAAAAAGCCACATACAAAAGAAAAACAGAATGACAGTGATGTTTTAGTTTACACTAGATATGGCAACACACACAAACTGTCAAAACTATGGAATGAAAAAAGCTGTTATCAAGCAACTGTCAAGAGAGTCCTCTGAGATTTGGAAATCTTGTGTTTATTGTAACTACTGCACATTACACAAAGAAAGAAACATCCCTCTCCTTGCTCTTGCTGCTAAATATCATGCAAGAGAACACAGGCTTCTCCCTTAGTATTTAGATTAATTTTTCTTCCCTGTGTGTAATTCTGGGCTTGACAGAGCTGCTCCCCTCCTTCTAGATTTTCTACAGTATGGTCAAAGTTCAGAGAGAAACTCGAGGTTACATCAAACATTATTTCATTTCAAAAACCATCACTGCCTCATTTTATGTTGTCTACTCTGTAAGAGTGGAATCTGATAACATCAAAACGCATGGTCTTCACCTGGATGATTTTCCTGACTTAGAGAGTCATACAAAGAGAAGCGTAGACTTGAAAAGGCATACACACTGACCATAAAATGGTTTTAATTCCTCCCTCTCTGCCTCCTCCCCCATCTCCCTATTAATGAATTCAACAAAGAAACCTAAATCCCTAAAGAGAAATTACCATTTTATAAGGGGAAGAAATGGAAAAATACAGGGTCCAAATCTCTTGCTTAGGGCATGATATTAGTGATTTGGAGATTATGTCCCCATTCCAAACTCAAGGGGCAAAATTCTTCCTGTAGTCTCATCTGAGTCTATATATTTTATTATATGAATACTTGTTAAAGTGGTCTTTTCACCTAAACTTGGAGGCAGCATCATTCCTGGTCTGACTCTTAATTCCTGCTCCCAGGCCTGTGCGGTGTTGCTCAGCCAACCGCAGCAGCCCCTAGATTAACATAAGTGAAAGCACTCTTCAGGTGTTTTCATTTTCACTTTCATTTTTTATTTTCATGTTTCCTTCCTATTTCTCTGGATGGGGAAGAAAGTGGGCAGCAGAACGTTGATTATAGGCATAATTGCCTGGATTCAGATGAACCATGGGTCAAATCAAATCACAAAATACATTTTTATAAAAAGAAATCTGTTGGCAATACATGGGCTGACATATAGAACAATAGTCATAATTCTTGATCAGAGAGATTCAAATGAATTTACTTCTGTACATTTTGCTGCTATCCTTCCTTGTGCAGAGAGTTAATGAGAGCTTCAGCACATTACTGATGGATCTGTCGGCCATCTCAGTGATATAGAAAAGAAGTCAATGTGTCTTAAGTGTATCTTGGCTCTAAATAGGTTATAATGGTTACCCAATGCCTACAACATACTTATTTTAGGTTTCAGTGACCTGGTATGACTCAGTCAGCAACAGAATAGGTCAGTCAAATTTTAACCTAAGGTAAAAATGGTTTTACAGTGATGTCAGTTTTCTAAATATGAGGATGACTGCCTAGTAAGAGAATTCTAAATTCTTGTAAAATTCCGACTAATCTTTTATGATGTTAATAACCATTAAATTAATTACTAATAAAGGGAAAAAGATGAATAAACATGTTTTATCATTTGTATTCCCTAATACTATTTTTAGGGTAAGTGATCAGTTTATATTTTGTTCGTGTACTGAAAAATCATATTTTATGCAATTATCTTTTCCCCTCTATTTTTTTAAGTTATTTTTTATTTCAAAATATTAACAGGGTACAAATGCTTTTGTTACATGGATAGCTTTTATGCTTCAGGCAGGACTATTAGTGTGCCCATCACCCAAATAGTGTTCACTGTACCTGTTAAGTAGGTTTTTACCCCTCTCCTCCTCTCTCTTGTTCTTCTTGATTTCCAGCAATTTTTATGCAATTATCTACTAACTAGTTTTCTGCTAAGGAAATTTTTTTTTTTTGCTAATGAAATTTCATTTGAAGGGAACAGTTCAATTTTTCTCCCCTTAGTTTAACGACACTTTGGCAAGTTTTATGTGGAAAAAAAGAGCTATAAGTTGGTGAAGTTTGGACAACTGGCCTATTAAAGAGGTTCTCTTTTTTGAGGCAGAGTCTCAAGCTGTTGCCCTGGTAGAGTGGTGTGGTGTCACAGCTCACAGCAACCTCCAGCTCAGGCTCAAGCGATCCTCTTGCCTCAGTTTTTCTATTTTTAGTAGAGATGGAGGTCTTGCTTTTGCTCAGGCTGGTCTCAAACTCATGAGCTCAAGCAATCCACCCACCTCGGCCTCCCAGAGCACTAGGATTATAGGCATGAGCCACCATGCCCAGCCATTAATTAAAGAGGTTTAGGGGTATCTGTAACAAAGTTGCGGGCATCCCTTAGTTATTCACACAATCTGAAAAACATTAGCACTGTGTATATAGTACGAGGTGTCTCAAAAGTTACCCCTAATGTCACCATACATAGGGAAAAATGGGAAATTGCAATTAGATGTACCTTTAGTTGCAAAACATTCATCATAAAGTTTTACAAAATATTCCCTACATGCTGGCCACCTCTCTGTAAAATTCTGTAATGAATGTTTTATAAAGAAAGGTACATTTACTTACAATTTCCAATTTTTCCCATATGCATGGAAATATTAGAGATGGCTTTTGGGACACCCTGTGGTTACATTTAAAATTTACTCTAGAACCAGACTGTTAAGGTCCCAATCCTGACTCTGCCATTACCTTGCTGTTACCTTGAGTAGGTTTCTTAACCTATCTTGACCTCCATCTCCTTTTCTTTTTTTTTTTTTTTCTGTTTTGAGATAGAGTCTCACTCTGTTGCTCAGGCTAGTATGCCAAGGCATTAGCCTAGCTCATCGCAACCTCAAACACCTGGCTCAAGCTGTTCTCCTGCCTCAGCCACCAGAGTAGCTAGGACTGCAGGTGCCTACCACACCACCCAGCTAGGTTTTCTATTTTTAGTAGAGAGGGGGGGTCTTGCTGTTATTTAGGCTGGTCTCAAACTCCTGAGCTGAAATGGTCCCCTCATGTTGGCCTCCCAGAGTGCTAGGATTATCAGCATGAGCCACTGCACCCAGGCTGGACCTCCATCCCTTTATGTGTAATGTAGTGAAAACGATGGTACCTACTTCATAAGGTGGTTGTGAGAATTAAGTAAGTTAAAACACAGAAGATGCTTAGAATATTGTCTTATGTGTAGTGTTCCACAAAGGTTTGTTACTATTACTATTAGCAAACATTGTCATTTTATAGTTTGAATTATGGACCTCATCTAGAATCTAGCCACAAAGGGATGAAAAAGGCACAAAGAATTACTTTCCATATTTGACCTGGGTGGAGTACGAGGTAAGGGGTGAACAAAGACCCCTGGAAACCTCCTGTACAAATATTTTGAGGCCTTTGGATGTTCAAAGGATAGTACAGACTTAAGTGGACATTTTCTTCTTAATTATAATAAAGAATAAAGATGGAAGTTTTATTTACAAATATATACTTTGAATTCCTAGTACATAAATGTAAAATTCAAAATGCACAAAAAAGCCTACATGGAAAACTCTGATTTTTGGTTAAAAATGGCACACTAAATATGCATATTCAGCTCTTTAAAATTCTAAATCCTCACTAAAATTATAGTAAGGGATTTTTAAAAGCATAATAAACTCAGGAATGAAGGTGCTAGCACCAAACATTAGCAAGCAGAAAGACCAGGGGTGACTTATTTAATAGATCTTTTTTTTTTTGAGATAGAGTTTCACTTTGTTGCCCTGGGTAGAGTACCGTGGCATCATAGCTCACAGCAACTTCAAACTCCTGGGATTAAGCAATCCTCTTGCCTCAGTTTTTCTATTTTTAGTGGAGAGGGGTTCTCTTGCTTGGGCTGGTCTCCAACTCCTGAGCTCAAGCAATTCACCTGCCTTGGCCTCCCAGAGTGCTGGGATTACAGGCGTGAGCCACCATGTCCAGCCCTACTTAACAAATATTAGTTGAATTCTAAACTGGCAGTGGGGAGAGCTGAAAAGAAACTCATTTATCCCCTAAATGCCTAAACTATGAATTGGTGCCCCAAACTTTCTCTGGAAATATGAGTGAAGACTGGTTGGAAGTATGTTTAAGAAACAGATCTCAGATCCCCACCTCCACACTGGCAGAAGGCTTCTTCTCTGAGAAGGGTCTCTGAGCTAAGTGCCACCAGACACAATGTGCCAAGACAGTAGGTGGAGACTGAGTTCCAGATGCTGGCAGCCAGCTTATCCTCTCTAGGGAGGAGATTGGATAATTTTTTCTAGATAACTTGAACCAGCCCATGAGAAAAGACCTTAGGCTATTGACAGATCACATCTATAAAACAAGAACACTTCAGGCATAAGAAAAAGTTCTGAGAAATTAGAAGCATTAATAGTATAAATAAAAACCTTAATGAGAAATAGTAGAGAGGAAATAAGAAAATTTCCCAGAACTGGAAAATTTCTTCCCATTTCCACTTTGCAAATAGAAAGAGCCCACCAAATACCCAGAACCATGAATGAAAATTGCCCTAGACCATCTGGAACATGCCCATGCACTAGGCGCAAATGAAACTCTACAAGTTTCTAAAAGGAAAGAGCAATGTCTGAATGTCACATGTATGAAGCATTAAGAATCAGAAAGGCTTTCAACTTCTCAAAAGCAACACTGGAAAAGATGATAGAACAAAGGTTCTCCAAATTACAAGGAACACAGTTCTAGCCTAGAATTCTATATCTATTAATAATTATACATTACTGTTTTTCAATCTTAATCTCAAGGCGCACTTGAACCTATAGTTAAACTTCCAT
>CAUYQV010030427.1:0-21649 GCA_963574575.1 Galagoides demidoff | reverse complement strand
CGGGGCCGGCCCCCCCGCCCCCCCCCCCCCCCCCCCCCCCACGGCTGTTCATACAGTTCTGCTTAGCATATGCCAAAAATGAGATGTTCAGAATAAACCACATTGCATATACTAACAGTTCAGACAGTCATCCAGCAATTCTTATCAGTTAGAACTGTGGTTCTCAATCTTCCTAATGATGCAGCCCTTTAATACAGTTCCTGTGGGTCACGACCCACAGGTTAAGAACCACTGAGTTAGAAAATGGCAAGCACCCTCCCCGAATTCAAGTTTCCAGAGATCAGCCAAAGACCATAAGCAGGTCTTTCTAAGGACAGCATCCACAAGCCCACTATGTTAACTCTTTTCTGTACATCAACACAAGAAGAAATTGAGAATTTGAACATTCTGTAAACAATTTAAGTATTGAATTTGTTATTAAGAATATTCCCACAAAGAAAAAATTCAAATAGCTCTCATAGTAAATTCTACCTTTCAATAAAGAAATAATGCCAATCCTACACATTGAAAGAAAGATACTCCAAATCAGTTTATGAATCCAGTATTACCTTTGACACAAAAACCAGATCAAAAATTACAAACTAAAAACATACAAATATATGAAACTTACAGATCAATATTATTCATCAATGCAAAAATCCTTAACAAATCATTAGCAATTCAAACCCAGCTATATATTGAAAAGAATAATACATTATGATTAGCTGAAATTTACCCCAGGAATGAACACTTGGAAATCAATTAATGTAATTAGTATTCATAGAATAAAGGAAAACTGATCATCTTAATAGAGAAAAAGCATTTGACAAAATTTAACACCCACTCATAATTAAAACATCATGCGGTGGCTCATGCCTGTAATCCCAGCACTGTGGGAGGCTGAGGAGGGAGAACTGCTTAAGTTCAGAAGTTCAAGACTCGCCTGAGCAAGAGTGAGACCCTGACTCATGAAAAAAATGGAAAAACCCAGCTGAGTGCCACAGGGACTGCCTGTAATCCCAGCAGCTTCCAGAAGCTGAGGCAGTGGGATGCCCACAGCCCGAGTCTGAGGTTGCAGTGAGCTACCCTGCCACTACACTCTGCTCAGTGGCATAGGTTGGGACTCTTGTCTCAACAACAACAGCAAAAAAACCTCACTCATGATAAAAGCTCAGCAAATTATGTAGAGAAGGAAACTTTCTCAAGCTGATAAAGAGTATAAACAAAAAACCTATAGCTAACATATTATAAAATGATGAAAGATTAAATACTCTCCATTGGAGATGAGAAACAAAGCAAGCATGCTCCCTCTCACAGCTGTTATTCAACATTGCATTAGAGGGTCCTTGATAGTGCAGTAAGTTGAGAAAAAAAATAAAATGCATGCAGTTTTTAAATGAAGTAAAATGGTCTCAAAATTTGTAGATAAACATGATCATATACATAGACAATCCCAAAGTTCAGCAAAAATAACTATGTAGAACATTAAATTAATTTTAAAATGAGGTAAAAAATGTACACAAATCAATTATACTTCTAAGCTGGGTCCAGTGGCACATGCCTGTAATCCTAGCTACTCAAGAGGCTGAGGCAGGACTGCATGAGTCCAGGAGTTTGAGTCCAGCCTGAGCAACATAGTAAGACCTCATCTCAAAAAAATTGCACTTCCATATAAGCAATGAACAATTATAAAAGTAAAAATTTTAAATTTTGTTTACAACAGAATTCTAAAACATTAAAATATTCAGGGACAAATTTAACCAAAAATTTCCAAGACCTACACAATAAAATCAACAAAACATTTCTGAGAGATATTTTTAAATATCCAAATAAATAGTTGATAGTTGATAGACTAGAACAGTGGTTCTCAACCTTCCTAATGCTGTGACCTTTGTGGGTCATGACCCACAGGTTGAGAACCGCTAGACTAGAAGATGCAATCCAATCAAAATCCCAAAGACATTTAAAAATACAAATTGAAAAACTGACTCTAAGTCTGATAAGAAAATATAAAAGACCTAAAATAGGGTGGCACCTGTGGCTCAAAGGAGTAGCGTGCTGGCCCCATATGCCAGAGGTGGCAGGTTCAAACCCAGCCCCGGCCAAAAACTGCAAAAAAAAAAAAAAAGACCTAAAATAGGCCTGGTGGCTAATGCCTGTAATCCTAGCACTCTGGGAGGCTGAGCTGGGTAGAATGCCCGAACACAAGGAGTTTGATACCAACCTAAACAAGAGCAACACGCCATCTCTACTAAAATTAGAAAAATCAGTCAGGCATTGTGGCAGGCTACTCAGAAGGCTGAGGCAAGAGGGTCACTTGAGCCCTTTGAGGTTGTTGTGAGCTATGACATCATGGCACTCTACCCAGGGCACAGAAGTGAGACTCTGCCCTTCCCCTCAACACCTAAAATAGCAAAAAATAATTTTGAAAACAACAAAATTGAAGAACTTATGTACATTTTAAGACTTCTTTAAAAAACTACACTAAGAAAGACAGTGTGGTATTGGCTTAACTATACACATGTAAGCAATAGAACATAATTAAAAAGTCCACAAATAGACCCACTTGTATTTAGTTGATCAACTGATTTTCAAAAAAAGTACCAAGGTACAATTGAAGGGAAAATAGTCTTTTCAACAAATGTGTGCACTGGAACAACTGTAAATCCATATCCCAAAGATGACCCTCAACCCCAAACTTGTCTTCCTCAAACTTTTTCTGATTGTATAATCTGCTGTAATGTTCTTGTAACTTAATATGAGTTTCGTTAAGTAATGATAATCAATCCCTACATCTTACACTATATACAAAAATCGACTAAAAATATAATACAGCTACATGCTTATACCCTTTAATTCTTTATTTTTCACTGAGCTCCTTAAAAACGAAATATACTCATTTGTTTTTAAGTTGAGAAACTTAAAGTGTAAAACGAGAAGATAATCATCAGTGATGGTCTTAAACAGTTTGTACCCGCCAACAAACTTAAATTTTACCTGAAACTTGTCTTCCTCAAACTTTTTCTGATTGCATAATTTGTCATAATGTTCTTGTAACTTAATATGAGTTTCTTTAAGTAATGATAATTCATCTTTCATCTCATTAATTTCTCCATTAAGTTCTTCAACCTATTACAAAATGTAACCAAAATAAGCAGGTATAGAAATATGTTTTATCTGAAAATACTTCATTAACAAAAGTTTTGGAAATTAGTAAGAAAATAAAACCAATCACAAAGTAATCACTAATAGTAAGAGCTACCATTTATTGATCTAGGCTGAGGATTTAACTGTATACTCATAACAACCCTTCTAAGTATTATTATGCCAAATTACAGGTAAGAAATATGAGGCTCACAGAAGTTAGGTAACTTGCCCAAGATCACCCAAATATAAAGTGTAGTCAAGATGGAAATCTACTGGGCATGGGCAGCTCACACCTATAATCCTAGTACTCTTGGAGGCTTATGCCAGTGGATTGCCTGAGCTCTGGAGTTCGAGAACCTATCTCTAAAAAAAGCCGGGCATTGTTAGGAGTGCCTATAGTCCCAGCTAGTTGGGAGGCTGAGTAATCAAGAGGATTACTTGAGCCCAAGGACTTGAGATTGCTGTAAGCTATGATGCCATTGCATACTGAGTGAGACTCTGTCTCAAAACAAACAAACAAAAAATTCAAATCCAAAGCTAAATCTAGGGCGGCGCCTGTGGCTCAGTGAGTAAGGCGCCAGCCCCATATATGGAGGGTGACTGGTTCAAACTGGCCCCGGGCCAAACCACAACAAAAAAATAGCCAGGCATTGTGATGAGTGCCTGTAGTTCCAGCTACTTGGGAAGCTGAGGCAAGAAGAATTGCTTAAGTCCAGGAGTTGGAGGTTGCTGTGAGCTGGGTGATGCCACGGCACTCTACCAAGGGCGATAAAGTGAGACTCTGTCTCAAAAAAAAAGCTAAATCTAGGGTCTGTGTTCTTAACTATTAAATTAAACTACCTCTTGTTACAAATGAGAGCTATGAGTTTATTATTATGATTAGAAAAATCATAAAAGTTCTATAAAAGTTATACCTTTACTGCTTATACAGATTATGAATTAGATGAAGAGTACTGAGCACTAAGTGGTACCACAGAAAACTGACATTTCAGCCTAATATTTATATCTATAAATTGGACTTTTGTTGTCTATAAAATTTCACAATCTTGGATGGTGCCCATAGCTCAGTGGGTAAGGCACCAGCCACATGCACAGAGGCTGGCGGGTTCGAACCTAGCATGGGCCTGCTAAAACAATGACTACTGCAACAAAGAAATAGCCGGGCATTGTGGCAGGCGCCTGTAGTCCCAGCTACTTGGGAGGCTGAGGCAAGAGAATCGCTCAAGCCCAAGAGTTGGAGGTTGCTGTGAACTGTGATGCCACGGCACTCTGCCCAGAGTGACATAGTGAAATTCTGTCTCAAAAAAAAACAAAACGATTTTTTTTCACAATCTTTTTTGGGGATAGCACTCTTTCATAGAAGGCATAATTATGTGTATGAGACAAGGTAAGTTCCACTGAAGAGAAAAATACTCTTTTGTCGTGGAAGATTATAAGAGTTTCTCCTGAATAATTTTAAAACTCCTACTACAAATATCACAAATGCATGTAATATTCCTTACTAGGAACAATATTCCCAATATTTTAGAAATTAATATCCCTCTATGTATCCCTGCATAGAGGCCAGCAGACATAAACTCATATTACTTTCCCTTCATCTATTTTTAACTATCTCTTAATCTATCTCTTCAAGATATTTTTCCAAGGTTAAACTGTCCATGTGTTCTTTATCCCATCCTCTCTTATCTCCTTTAGTCCTGGCTCTAGCAATTTTCTCTTTTCTTCTGCGTATTCTCAATCTCTCACACTACAACAGCATATTCTCCTCAGCCCACAAATATGCTCTACTCACATTCCTAATTTTTTTCTCCTGGACCCTGTTACTCTGTCTCTCACTTCTTAAAATAAATAGTCCACACTTGATACTTTCAAATTCTAACCTCCCATCATTCCTTAACAGCCTAACTTTGGCCTGCCCTAGTTCTACTGATTTCTCAAATATCACCTGCAAATTAGCAGAAGATTTTTTCCCCAAGTCTCATACCATTTAACAGCTCTATAGCATTTGACTGTGTTGACTACTCTGTTCTTGAAACAGCTTTGTCTCCTGGCTTCACTGGTACTACTCTCTCTTTATCCTTTTACCTTTCTCATTGTTATTAGTCTCTTCTCTCCTGCTCACTCACTTGCTCTCAAGTTCTCAAGTGCATACTCTCTCCCTCTCTCTCACACACACATTCCACTCACAAAAATGCTGGCATTCCCCAAATTTGTTTCTTCTTTAGCTCTCTTCTCTAGAAGTCTTCCATTCCTTCCATAGATGATCTTATTTCACCTATAACTTCAAATTTCACCTTTATGCTAGTAAATCTTAAATCCGTATCTATCTCCTCCACATTTCCAAATGGATAGCATGCATTTCCAGCTAGCTGTCCTGCAGGCACCATAAATTCAACAGTTCTTAAGTTAAACTCATTATTTTCAGCAACTAAATCTCCTTTTCCTTTTATATTCATTATGTCAGTTAATGACATTATCTATCATTCTATGAGTTATATTAATCTTAGAGTCATATTTGATGCCTTTTCCCCTTCCAATCCTCACAACATACAGTATGTCGTTAACCATGCCAAATCTACTTCTAAAATGCTTCCTGCATCTATCCCTCTTCACTGTTCTCACTAAGAGATTTATTATTAGATTATTACAATATTCTTTTTACTAATTTCTTTCTATAAAGCCATCCTCCATACTGTTGCAATAGTTTTTTTTTTTTAAATACAGATCTACTTAAGTCATTTCTTTGCTTTATAACTCTCAATGGCTTCCTGTTACCTAATAGGAATGGTTCCTATTCTAATCCCTTAGCAGGGAACCCTTCAAAAGCTTATCTCAACTTACTTTCCAGTGTCACATATCCTATTTTTTATCAAAAGCACATGGTTCATCACCCTTGAAAATGCAGTTTCATGCTTCCATGATTGCTTCTATCTTGCCTAAATGGAATGACAACAGGATGGAATGGGAAGGGTAGATAACAGGTATATTTTGCTTGGTGAAATTCTATTTATCTTGAAAGGCCAAACTCCAGTATAATTTTTCTCTAAAACTTTCTCCAAACTAGCTAAAGGATATGATTTATTTTGTGCATTCATATTTCTTTGTTAATAATACTAAAAAAACCCCTGCACTATTGTGATTAATTCCACAGTTACCTGTCCCTTGAGAGTGAAGCTCTTTGGTAATCTTTGTATCTTAGACATCTTTGAAAACTCACTGTCTAGAATAGCACCTAACACATAGTATATGCACAATAAATATTGTGAACTGAATTCTTTTGTGACCTCCCTTTCCCTAAATAATTTCTGAACATCCTTTTTAATTGTCTGTCTATATATATCCACTGATTACATAATTAGTCAAAATAAAACAGATATACATAACACTTACTTTAATATTTCAATGAATTTTAAATACAGGGTGGACATAAAGTTAATGTGCAATTTACTATGTTAAACTATTTTAAATCACATACGAACTTTATGTCCACCCAGTATAGCATAATACTAATACTTTTTCTTTCACTGTTTATTTTTTGAATGACCAAATATAAAACAGAAGTTTATATGATTCCAACTTATTTTTGTCAGTACCTATACTGTTTTTTAAATACATCTTGATCCAATCTCAGCAGCTATACTATTACTATCCTTTACTCAGGAATAACGAAAAACTTATAGAGAAACAAATAAAATTAAAGAGTACATCTGATCTCACATTCAAGAAAATTCATAGAACCAAATCATCTTTTCTTACTTACTAACAGAGTATAATTCTGTTTAACACTAATTCATAATGGAAATGAAATTAATTTTAGATTCTAGTTCCATGGTCTTTTAAACCTTGGGGATGAAGCAAAATACTGGGATGTAATGTACATTAACTGAAGCTAGAATGAAGATTATTTCATTCATTCAGAATTAATTACTTCATTCAGAATGCTTGTTGCTGAATAATAAACTCTACTAGTGTAAAGATTAAGTTTCTAGTATTCGGATACAATTAAGTACAAAATATTTTTCTTAGATTTGAGTAAAGCTTATCAGAATCAGTGAAGACTTGATCTCTCCAAACTATAAATTAAGAAAACATGTTAGCTTCAAACAAATCAAGAGTTACTTATGTAATAATTTAAATCAAACAAAATCATCAAAAGAAAGTATTATCTAATATTAGATACACATTATGTAAGCATAATACTAGCATAATATAATTTGTATAACAGTCTAAAAATATAATCATAACTTTCTAAAATACAGCTTCTTAAATTCATAAATAGTGACTTTCTAATGTGTTAATTTTTAAAAAAGAATTTAAAATACAATGAAAATTGATGTTAAAACACAATAATCAATCTTGGAGGTCTACCAATGTTTAAAATTTCACAACTTGAATTTACATAATTTTACACTAGTATTTTATCTACTTTGCTGAAATAAAAATTTAGTATAAAATAAACAAAGATGGTTTAAGGAAATAGCTACATTTATAATGTATCATCTCTTATGATAAAATGTTAATACTATAGAACTCAACTACTGCATACATGTTCTAAATATGGCCCTGTCATATCCCAACAAAACTACTGAGGAAAGCCAAATAGATCAGTTAATAAAAGCACATATGTAATTATTTATTTTAATCATTTACTAATACACCATGCAATGGTCTTCTGAAAAAGTAAATTAATTTTTCTCTGACACATATAGGAGGTTATTCAAATTTTATATATGTATATATACACAAACATGTATTTGTGTGGTCTTCCATGCATGAAAACAATACATAGAATTTTATTAAATTTAGCTTTTCAAAAGCATTCACCTTTTTGGAAATATTGAGTGTAAAGAGAAAATGTATCTATCCTTACTTCTATATTATTTTTGCAATATTTTCTTTGCATTTAATAGTTATTTTAAATGCTATTTAAAATATTTTAACATTTTATCATTTAATAAACCTACATGTCTTTTCCAAGTTCCTAGTGCTTTCTCATGCTCATTTTGAAGATTAAGAAACTTTTCTTCATTTTCTTTTACCTTCTCCCTTTGCAGCTCATTATCTCTTTCAAGGGTCTGCAATAAAATTAATTATCCAAAAAATAATCAATACCACATTAATGAATTTTGATGTGTTTTATGTTGCTTGGACCTTTGCTTCTAACATACTGAAAGTGCCATACAGATCAGTGATAATGTGCTATCACAATAATAATTTTCATAAATTAATGGAAAGGTGCTTATAGTTTAGCTAACAGGAAATAGGGGGAGGTTATGATAAAGAAATGGCTATAAAAGGGTATAAAAACATTGCCATTATTCAGTTTCACTGCATAAGTTTTAATGTACTGAGAAAGTAATATAAAGTACAGCACTGAAAAGTATGAACTGTAGCATAATCCAGCCTAACCCTACACTAAAGAAATTTAACTACCACAGAACACTTTTTCCATTATCTGTTTATTTTAGAAATTAACTGGCTAGAAAACTCTTAAATACAACTTTAATTTCAAATTAATACTGTTTAAGCATAATTTAAATATTTACCATATTAACTTAATTACTTCATTAAATTAATTTAATTAACACCATGCTACCTCTCCCACAAAAACAAACTTATAAAGAATAAAAATACTACTAAACGTTTTCTAAGACTGGGCTTTTAAAGCTATTAAATCAGTATTATTAGAATTATGTGTATTGTTTCTTCAATGTCTGCTGATAATGCAAGTAAACTTCTCCAAAAAGACAAATCGTAAGAACTCTTACCTACATGTCTAATATATCTGGAATCTTTAAGTTCATTTGTTTATTATTGTTAAAGCTATGTACACCGTGGGTAAAAATTACAAGCCACACAAAAGGATATAAAAAGAAAAAGGTGAAGTTATCTTCTACTGTTTTCCTCCCAGAAGTAAAAGCTTCAGCAGTTTCCTGTGTATCCTTCCAGAAACTATCTATGAGCATACAAGTATATAATATCCATGTTTTTAAATACAAATGAAACCATATCATACATACTGTTCTATAATATGCTTTTTTAAAAAAAAGTCTTACTTTCCATATTACTATATATAAATCAATCTCATTAAAAGGCTCCATAGTATTTCAGCTATTTAAAGAGTTCACAGTTACATCTAGAATATCAATATGCAAAGTTATAATTACTCAAAATTATGGCAACTTATCTAATAAGAATTTTACAAATTTAACATGGAGATTCTCCTCTAGCTCTATTTAATTCTTTTTTTCTCTACTTTTAAAATTTTTTTGTCAGAAACTAAGATACAAAAAAAAAACCCCAAAAAACCTAAGATACAAACACATACATTAGCCTAGGCCTATACAGGGTCAAGATCATCTACGTCATTGTCTTCTACCTCCACACTATCCCACTGGTAGGTCTTCAAGGGCAATAACTTACATGAAATTGTCATCTTCTGTGACAATAAGACCTTCTTTCACAATACCTCCTGAAGGACCTTCCTGAGGCTATTTTATAGTTAACTTTTTTTTTTTAATAAGTAGAAGGAATCTATTTCAAAATAACAGTTGAAAGTATAGTAAATATGAAAACTAGTAATATAGTCATTTATTATCACGTATTACTATACATAATTGTATGTTCTATACTTTTGTATGTAGTGCAGTAGGTTTATTTACACCAGAATTGCCACTAACATGTGAGTAATGCATTGTACTATAATATTATAATGGCCACAACATCACTAAGCTATTTTCAGCTCCTTTGTATTAATAATCTTATGGGGGACTACTGTCATACATGTGGTCTGTCACTGACTAAAACAGGGATATGTGGCACATGACCATAGTAATACAGCATTTCCTAAATATTTATAGTGGTTTATAATAGATGCTTACACTAGAAGCAATAACCTACTGTGTTTCCCTGAAAATAAGACCTACCCCAAAAATAAGCCCTAGCAGGATTTCTATGCATTTGTTAAATATAAGCCCTACCCCAGTAATAAGACCTAGTGATGGGATGCATTTTAGCTCTGAGAGGAAGACATCCCCTGAAAATAAGCCCTAGTGTATCTTCTTGAGAAAAAATGAATATAAGACAGTGTCTTATTTTCGGGGAAACATGGTATTGTATTTTAGAATACATACAAATCATAATTTAAAGAAGATACAGAAGAATAAACCATAGATTCTCTTCTAGTAATAAATGACCAAGAGCATCACGTTCTGAAAACAGTATGCTAAATATCTCAATCATTTTCTGTCCCCTCCCCCCATCTAAAAGAAAGTACTTACCACAGTTATACTCTCAGTTTCAGTTTTTAGGAAGCTTTCATCTTTCCATTACGATTTCTTTTTTTTTTTTGCAGTTTTTGGCCAGGGCCGGGTTTGAACCCACCACCTCCAGTATATGGGGCCAGTGCCCTACTCCTTTGAGCCACAGGTGCCACCCTTTTCCATTATGATTTTGACCTGTTACTTTCTCAATCTGCTGTACAAATCAGGTTATCTCTGAGGATTCCCTTCTCTCTTCTGGTGTGAGTCTCCTGTTCCCTAGATGCCATAGTTTCCTTTCTTGGTTTATTCCCTTGTCTTATTACTGCAAAATTTCTATTACTTTTTTTTTTTTGCACAGTCTCACTTTGTTGCCTTTGGTAGAGTGCCATGGCATCATAGCTCACAGCAACCTCTAACTCTTGGGCTCAAGCAATTCTCTTGCCTCAGTTTCCTGAGTAGCTAGGCCCATAGGTTGCTGCCACAACACCCAGCTATTTTTGGAGCTGGGGTCTCGCTCTAGGTCAGGCTGGTCTTCAACTCTTGAGCCCAGGCAATCTACCCACTTCGGCCTCCCAAAGTGCTGGGATTACTGGCATGAGCCACCATGCCTGGCCCTTCTATTACTTCGTGATAAAGGAGGTATGGATAGTAAATATTTGAGACCTTAACTATCTGAAAATGTCTTTACAATTATTTTGGCAGAATTCAATGCATCTCTGCTTTGGAAATCAATTCTTTCCCATCTTCTAATAGCATGGTTCTACTGTCTTCTATGTTCCATTGTTGCCACTGAGAAGTCTAAAGCATTATGTTGCCATTCTCATTCTTAATCCTTTTGTATATAATCTATTCTTTTCCCCTACAGTTTCAGAATCTTCTCCTTATAAGTAGTACAAAATTTTATAATTATATGTATTGATATTGGGCAATACAAACTCATATCCTTCAGCCTGGTAACTTTTTTGTATTGTTCCTTTGATCTTTCTTCACCCCCCCCCATTTTGTCTATTCTCTTTTGCACAGTCTCACTTTGTTGCCTTTGGTAGAGTGCCATGGCATCATAGCTCACAGCAACCTAGTTCTCTAATACTCATCTGACATCTTAGACTGACTCTAAGTTTCTTTCTTTCCTGGTTCCTATCTTTTTGTCTGTTGGTTCTACTTTCTAGAAGACCATCTCTACATTATCTTCCAACTTTCCACTATACTTTTTAAGTCTGTTAATGTCTTTTTCAAGGGCTCTCTTCTATTTTGTGAATGTTTCTTTATAGACTTCTAATTCTTGTTTTGTGGATAAATGTATTTCCTTTAACTAAATACATTTTCTCAGTTTCTATAAGTTTTTTTTCATTACCCTATCAGTTCTGACAATTAACTTTGTGAACTCATCATAGAAAAAGTGCTACATACCTCAATGATGACTATTACTACAGTCACATTCAAAGTATTCCCCCTTTGGGAAGCTACACACTGACACCAGTGCCTAGGCCACCCTTCAAAGAAATTTTGGAACTCTTTTTCAGGAATGGTCATCAGAGCTGTCATTAAATTATCCTTGATATCATCAAAATGATGAGAGTATCCTTACTGTCATCAAAACATCTTCTTTTCAACATTTCCTTTATCTTTAGGTAAAGAAAAAAGTCATTGGGGACCAGATCAGATGAGTAGGGAAGGTGTTCCAATATAATTTGTTTACTGGCTAAAAACTCCCTTACAGAAGTGCTGTGTGAGCTGGTGCAATGCTATGATGCAAGAGCCATGTCATTTTTGTCTAACTTTTTCACATAGCCATTTTAGTACTTCCAAATATTAAGTCTGGTTAATTGTCCAGTTGGTACAAATTCATAATGAACGATCCCTCTGATATCAAAAAAAGTTAGCAACATTGTTCTGACTCTTGGTTTGGAGTGATGGAACTTATTTTGTCATGGAGAACTGGCTGACCTCCACTGTGCTCTTTGACATTGTTTATAGCTGCATTGGTATGTTTCATCATTAGTGATAACACAGCCTCAAATAGTCTTTGCCTCTCTACAAGGTCTTGGCAAAACTCAACTCTCCTTTGTTTTTATTCATCAGTGAGCTCCTTCAGTACCATTTTTACACACTTTTCTCCTACAAAAATTTTCAGCAAAGATTTTCCTAACTTTTTTTTTTTTGAGACAGTCTTAACTATGTCACCCTGGGTAGAGTGCTATGGCATCACAGCTCACAGCAACCTCAAACTCTTGGGCTTAAGCAACTCTCTTGCCTCAGCCTCCAAGTAGCTGGGACTACAGGTGCCTGCCACAATGCCTGGCTATTTTTTTTTTGCAGTTATCATTGTTTTTTAATAGGCCTGGGCAGGGTAAGAACCCCTCCAGCCTCGGTATATGTGGCTAAGCTACAGGGGCCGAGTCAATTTTCTTAACTCTTTATCAATATTTACTTTGTTTGCTATGCTTCTCACAATCAGCTGATGATTTTTTTTTTCTTGAGAGTCTCACTTTGGCACCCTCAGAGTACTGTGACATAACTCACAGAAACCTCAAACTCCTGGGCTCAAGCAATTCTCTCACCTCAGCCTTCCAAGTAACTGGGACTGGGACTATAGACACCTTCCACAATGCCCAGCTGCTTTTAGAGATAGGGTCTCACTGTTGTTTAGGCTGGTCTTGAACACTTGAGCTCAGGCAATCCATCCACTTTGGCCTCCCAGAGTACACTAGGATTACAGGTTTGAGTGATGGTGCCCAGGCTTCAGCTGATGATTCTGACACACAAGTTGACAAAGTTTTGTGATGTTTTCATCAGTTGTTTGTTACTACCAAACCTGACCTTTCTTCATCAGTGACACTTTCTTTTCCCTCAGAAAAATGTTTAATCTATTTGTACACTGCTGTTTTCTTCATAGCATTATCCCCATAAACTTGGACATGTCCCTGATTTCACTCTCACTCTTATCAAGTGTAACAAAAAATTTAATGTTTGTTCATCGCTCTAATTCAAGTTCTGACATTCTCATGACAGCACACAAAAACTTGCAATAATGAACACCACTCAGCAAGGCACCACCACATGAACATAGCTGTGAGATGCTGATATATCAAAGGTTATGAAACTACCAAGTTGTTTGTACCATGCCAATGTAAGTGCATAATTTCAAGTTTGTGAACTTAATTGTCAGAACTCATATTTGTTTATTTTGTCTTTTTTTCATATTGGAGGCTTTCTTTATTTTTTTTATTTTTTTGAGACGGCGCCTCAAGCTATCCCCCCCTGGGTAGAGTGCTGTGGTTTCACTGCTCACAGCAACCTCCAACTCCTAGGCTCAAGCGAGTCTCCTGCCTCAGCCTCCCAAGTAGCTGGGACTACAGGTGCCCGCCACAACGCCCGGCCATTTTCTGGTTGCAGCCATCATTGTTGTTTGGCAGGCCCGGGCTGGGGATTCGAACCCACCACCTTAGGTGTATGTGGCTGGCGCCTTAGCTGCTTGAGCCACAGGTGCCAAGCCTGGAGGCTTTCTTTAAATGCCTTCATTTAAAGTTGAAGAAATAATCTCCAACTATCTGGTCATATTTAAGAATGTGGTATTAAAGTTTTATCAAATGGCGGGTTTCACTATAGGTTGATCTGGCTGACCTATTTCATTGGAGAGTTTAACTACAATAGTTACAATCTTTTCTCTTGGGCAGATTAGTTCCTCCTGAGAGGAACCTTCCATTCTCTTGCTTGAAAGTTAAGCTAGCTGCCCTCTAACTGATGAAAGTGGGCTGGGAGGTCTCACCATTCAGAACTTAGGCTTCCCACTATTTTCAATATCATACTCCCAATAATGTATTGGTAGGCTGATTCTCAAAAAAATAAAAATCAAAAAGCCTGATCTGTAGTATTTACCATGTTCATTAGTGTTAAATATTCCCATCATGGCCAATTTCAAACCATCACTGGTTTAACAATCAGTTTGTAAAATTCCTTGATATCCAACAACGAGCTCTCACTGGTACAAGCTAGCTCTGGCATACCACAAGATCCCCTCCCAGCCTCAACTGTCCCTCAAACTCTCCAACATAAACCGCTAATCTTCTGCCAAGCAAGAGAAAGGCACTCCCTACTTGTGCAGGGCAGGGAAGAGAATCTGGGGTTGCAATGGCTTCTTTAAAGATCTTCTAGGTTTTGGTTTCAATTGTATACCCTACTTCTAGAGCAGTGGTTCTCCACCTTCCTAGTGCCATGACCCTTTAATTCAATTCCTCATGTTGTGGTGACCCCCAACCATAAAATTATTTTCATTGCTACTTCATAACTATAATTTTTCTACTGTTATAAATTGTAATGTAAATATCTGACATGCAGGATGTATTTAGGCAACCCCTGTGAAAGGGTCGTTCGACCCCCCAAAGGGTTTGTGACCCATAGGTTGAGAACCCGCTCCTCTCTTGTGCTAATAAGTAAATTACTAATTGTTCAAATGGTTCCCATTTTTAATATTGTCTTTTTATTTTTCTTCCCCCTATTTCCTTATCCTCGTCAATTTATTAATGTCATTTTATTGCAGTTTCAAAAGGAGGTAGTAGTGACTATGGGGTTCAATTCAACATATTTCACTAGTAGTCCCAATCAGGCTACACCTGAATTTGGAAGGACTATGAGTTTATTCACTGTTCATCATTCTTTCACTTAATAAAATTTAACAAGCTATAAGCTACTAGATATGCTAAATCATTGAAAATGTTGCTGTCCTCATGGAAGTTGATATTTTATCAGGAAATTAATTGGTATTAATTGCATCTAGATTAACACATCTGCAAACCGTCTCTGAAAAAGCATATCTTATGGAAGGTCAAAATGAAACTATCTGCTAATGCTTTGATCTACCAAAAACTAAATAAATTGTCTGAGTTAATACTATAACTATAGAAACAAGCTAAGTTAATTATTCTTCTTAATACGATGGCTTTGGGAATATAACCATGCTTATAACTATACTAACCTATAATTAAATTTTAGTAGAAAAAAAATTTTAGTAGACAATATTTTCTATCATGAGAAGTTAGCTCTCTATCCTCTAAATTTTACTGCTTAAAAAAAGAAAGACAGATGACAGCATGGTTGCTGAGCACTGAAAAACAGTTGACCATTATCAAGAGTAATGATCCCTTTTAGTACAGGTGGAATGAGAATGCTCCTCAAGAAAACACTTGAGATATCTACGCAGGTTAATACTCAGCAACAGTTCAACATTAATATTTTGTTATGCTATATATCAATGGTTCTCAGATATCAGTCTGCAGATAAGTACTGATCCATGACAAAATTTTCACTAGTCCATGGCAAAAATGTCAATATAAGGTCATCAAATATCTTTTCTTATAAAGCACTGTGCTTTATCCTGAGATTATATCCTTAATGCACTTTTTATGTTAAAATATTTTTTATAAAATGATAGTAATGATAGATAGTATTATTTGGCTTTTTAGTATCTTTACTTATCAAAACAAAAAGCTGAAATTCTATCCTGTTCTTGACAATACTTTGAAATTTTATTGTGTAAAATCTAGTTTCTCTTTGTACTATATCAAGGCTCAGGAAATCATTGTGATAGTTAAAGAAAAAGGCATTTGGGAAAAGAAGAGAGAAAGACATTTGGATTATCTAAGTTTTAGTAGTCATAGTTAAAAAAATTCCTGGAATAATATTTATAGTCACTTTTAACTCACAGAAACATACATACATATATACATACACACACACACACACACACACACACACACATATGTATATGACTACCATACACTCTTTAGAATTCAACAATACATAAGTATTGGAATTAGAACTCATGAAGGGACAATGTAATAGCTGTAGTCTTAGCATAACTGGTCTAACAAAATTGGCAGCTCTCATAGATGTAGGAAAAATAACAGTATAATGTGGAAATAGCACTGGATCAGAATCAGGAAATATTTAATCCTGGTTTTGCCACTAAAATTAAGAGGCTTTAAGCTATACTGCTTACATTTTCGGAGCCTCTATTTTATCATAAAATGAAATGGCTGGATTAGTTAATCTTTAATACACTGTTCAACCTAAAAAAAAATCTGTTTCAAATCCTTTGAATAGATGATGCTCTTGGTAACAGCTACTCATAAAGAATTTGTTTAAATTATATCATAAGTTTCATGGAAGAAGGCTCAATATATTAGAGAAATAACCCCAGTTATCCAACTTTAAGGTAAGCAGGAGAGAAGGGGGAGAACTTGCTGGATTTTCAGAGAAATTTTTTACTCGTTAATGTTAATAGAACATTAACTCGTATTTATTGGAATAGGTGAAGGGATTAAGCAGGGGTCTTCAAACTTTTTAACAGTTCACTGTCCCTCAGACCATTGGAGGGCCGGACTGCAGGCCCTGGGATGAGTTGACTGCTAAGCAGGACAGGCAGTGGCAGCAAAAATACCCGATGGGCAGGATAAATGTCTTAGGTGGGCTGCATGTGGCCATGGGCCGTAGTTTGAGGATGCCTGGATTACAGGAAGGGAGAGGTCTGACTCTAGCATACCACCTCTCTTGCTCCTATAGTACTGAGGGCAGGCAGAGAAATAAGGAAGGCTCTCTACATGACAAGCCACAGAACATAAATGGTTAGGAGATAAATTTGCATTGCTCAAGTTAAATGCGGTTCTAAAAGCAGGAGATAAAGTGCTATTACAGCTACTAAAAGGACTTTTAATTCTTTGTAGTCCCTCTCTACCTCTCACTCTGTTATTGTGCTTCCTATTTTCTATTTAATGTCATGATTTCTGGGCTGGGGGATACTCACAGGGCAAATGTAGACTCTGACATGTGCCTAAGGGCCCATCATACAATTCGGCATGAGCAAGATCTACCAGTTACCAGTTCTCCTTCCTGCCAGCTGCTGGACTCATTCCACCATGTCCTGGCCAGGACTGGGGAAGTGAATCTTCCCTTCCCATGACTCTTCATCCCAACCCATGGCAGATGGGTGACTCCCAGGGATTTCAACCACCCAAAGGGATGCAGTACCTGGCCTGGGGATTCATGTTGCCCCAGCCCCCTGACTATCTCCTGCCTAAAATGCTAGTGGAAGAGCCAGCAGCTAAGAACTGGACCTGGGAGGTAGTAAAGAGGCTGCAAGCCCCCAAGGCATGCTCCATTGACCCATGGGACTTAAGTTTACATAATGTAAATTCAAAGATAAAAACTTTAAGACAATGGCCATGAAACATTAAACCTGAAGCAGAAAGCCCTTCTAAGTGTAGTTCCCTGTGCACTGTTCATATACTTATAAAGCTGGTCCTGGTCTCTACTGATGATAGTCTCTACGTGAGAGGTGACTATAGTTTTCAGGGGGAAATGTTCTGCTTTACTCTGTCTCATTTGCTACCCAGAACCTCTTCAAAAGGGCAGAAAGGCACACACCTTTCTTTCAGTAGAAGAATTATAAACATGAACATGCCCCCAATTTCTCAGAGTTGGACAATCCATCATTTGGCCCAGTGACACCCAGGGCATTTCCTTCCGGCCCTTCCCCCAACCTCTGTGATCCTTCATGTGGGACCAAGGAACACCAAGGTTTTCTCTTGTGCACCCTTCTAGGGCCATGCAGTATCAGAACAAGTATAATATACTT
Organism: Galagoides demidoff; assembly: GCA_963574575.1. Classification (NCBI taxonomy): domain Eukaryota; kingdom Metazoa; phylum Chordata; class Mammalia; order Primates; family Galagidae; genus Galagoides; species Galagoides demidoff. Next base: position 3,628 of record CAUYQV010030427.1, on the reverse strand, counting down.
TAAGCCTTATTGGTACAAATTATGACAAAAACTTCCCTTTTTGAAGTTTCTAGGCCAAAACTGGGCATCGGAAACATATGCCAACCTATTCCACATGTACTTATCAAATATACTCTGCTAGCAACACTATAGAGTGGACCTTTAGCTTTGTACAGTATCTCAAGCATCTTTCCAAAATACAAGATGGCAGTCTCCCCTTCTTTTCCAAGACATTTTCTTACTTCCACACTTAGCTTCATAGAGGATGTCTCTTTTTTTGAAGGCTGCACTCCCAAAATAGCAATGAACATAATGTCTTCCCATCCTTAATAATTTTCTTACACAGGGTGTCCATAAAGTTCATACGCAGTTCAATCATTAAACAATTTTAAATTGCACATGAACTTTATGCCCGCCCCGTATATAGTAGAAAAAGGATGATGAGGTGATTATTGTGGGAACAGTGCCAATTTTATCATAGTCATTTGGAAAGAGATCTGCTCCAAACTTCTGAGAGCTGGCTGATTGGTCTCTTAAAATATGGTTGACACTTGCACCTTTCACTCTCAGTAATGAATCTTGACCACAATTCTAAGACAAAGAAAAAGATCCCCATTTACCCTGTTACAAAATGAAGTCAGAGATACATGATAAAATTTAACATTTAATGACTTAAATGTTTAAAAAATATATATTCATTATGTTTAAAATATATATATTCATTATCTTAGGCACTGCTACCAAATTGAAGAAGGTCAGTATCTTACCTCTAGAAATTCAAAATGATCTTGATAAAAATGGAAAGATGAATGCAACTAAGCAAAGGAAGACCATTAGATGGAAATATACTAAAATAATAAACCTGATTATTTTCTTTTAGCACTTTCAATTCTGCCTCCGTTTCAGTATTAGCTTGAATTTGTTGCTGAAGTAACTGCTGCATATGTTGGAAAGAAATGATGATATCCTTGAAAAATACATAAATATGGTATATCAATTAAAAAAGTTTAAAATAGTACATATGTTTCTAAACTCATTCTTCAAATACATTTTCTAGTTTCTTAACCAATTATCCTTATAGTTTAATTTCAATACTTTATATTAAACTAATGAAACATTTTACAATTCAATAACTAAAATAATTTCCATTACATGATTTCCTACAAGTCTATTTCCAACAGTCCCTCAAATAATTAAAGTTTTTTAAATGACGATAGACTCACAGCAGTATCCAACCTTTTTTTTCCTGCAGCACACTGAAAGAAGAAGAGTTATATCTGGCCACACATTAAATATACAAATACAAACAAAAGCTGATAAGCAAAAAAATGGTCCATGAATGCTTTTCACACTGATACCACAGATTTAAAAAAAAAAAAAAGCAACAACCATACAAAATTAGTGTGTAGCCTTTGGGCTGCAGATTGGACACCACAACTCTAAGATATTACTGAAAAATGTGAAGAATTTAAAAGGAAACATTTATTGGCTTGGACCTCCCAGGTAGTAAATAAAATGTCATATGGTCTATAACATTATAAAATGTCATAATGGGATGTCATGGTATGCATTCGTAATCAAACAGAAGAAAAGAGGAAGAGAAAAAATAAACAGTAAGAATTTTCTTTCACACACCTTTTTTTCAGTAGAATTATAAACATCAAATAGATTCAAATGAGAGCAAAATATCCTTAAAAAGCACACATTAAGCATAAATATATTTCAATAATTATCTGCTAGGGCAACACTGGTCTAAACAACCAAGGAAAAAAACTAATTTAATTTTTAATGGAAGCATATGTGAAACTAGCTAAAAAAAAGTATGTGTGTCCATCCAATATGCCTTAACTGAGCATTTACTATGTGATGCACACTGTGCTAGGCACAATTGCATTTATTATTCAACTTGTTTATTTTCCACATTGTATCTGATTTTTAAAATATTTACTGGCTCCAAAAAATCTTATGATTGCTTACTTGTTTTTCCTCTTGAATATGGGTAACCTCTTCATTAATCTTCTTATTTAATTCAAATTCCTTTAAAAATGTGAATAATTTTAGTTATGACATAAAATTCAACAAATTCTACATTAAATTCAGTGCTCAACAAATTTGGGGGTGTTATGACCTATAATTACCCCTGAGAACCTATATTTGTTTGTGGTTAAAACAGTGACTTTAGTAAACTGAAGAAGGCTGGTGCAAATACAGGCTGGTACAAACTTGTAAATGTTAAAAACTACACAATTTCTCATCTCCAAAGTTGTTCTGGAGATCCCATAACACCATGAGATTACTCAAAACCATATGAAAGTCGAAATAAAATGGTTATAGCAAATTTCATTGTCCTAAAGTCTTGCTAATGGCAAAAATTATCGACAAAAAAGAAAAAAATCCCCAATACCTTAATCTTTTTACTATGTATATTATTTTACAAGGAGCATTTTTGTGTTATAATCCTGAAATTCTCATAAATTTTATTAAAATGTCAATTTTATAAAGTTGAATACATTTAGCCAAATACCATGTTGAGTCTTTCTTGAAGTTCTTGAAATTTTTGTTCTTTCATTGTTAGATTGATGTTTTCTTCTCCCATCTTATACTGCCATGTGACCTTGGACTTTATCAAGTCTGAGGCTACATTTTTCAGTTCCTTCACATCAGAAATATATCAAATAGAAAATTAGTATACATATTTCATCAAAACAAGGTACTTTCCTGATAGTTTAAAAATTCATTAATTATAATTTGCTGTATTTCTTAAATCAAGATAATATTGCTGGTCCATCAAGGTCTAGCTCCCCTAGTTCCCTTGCAAGATTAGCTAAAGTAGGAACATAATCTGTGGTTATGGATTAAGCAAAGCCAATCAGAAAGATAGAATGCATGACCTTAGATCTTAGAAAGAATGTACTAAACAATGAGAAGTAGGGTGTTTTCATTCAATATTATAATAAAATGTGATGACTATTATGTGACAGAAATGTATAAGAAACATAAAGGCATCAAGAAGGCATTACCCAGAAAGGTGGTATTTGAACTGAATCTTTAACAATAAATCAGTAAATAGAATAAAAAAGAGTAGACATTCCAGGCAAAATGTTATATATGCACAAAGGCTAGAAACAAGAAAAAGCATCATATTTTTCAGCAGCAGAAAACTAATAAGATATGACTGGAACCAATATGTTATTTTGCGGGACAGAGTAGAATATTTGTAATTGTGACTAGAAATATTCAAATACTCAGGATTTATATGTCAAACTAAAGAGTTTTAATTTTATCTTACAGGAAATAAGGAAAAATTGTAAGATAATAACAAGATTAGCAGTTTAAAAAAATAAGTAGCAGTGTTGTAGATGATGTAGCTGAGGAAGTAGAAGTCTTCATTTATGAAGCTGCTTGTTCACATACCAAATGCATTAAAATCCTGAAATATCAGCTTCTGAATTGGTGATTGTCTGGCTACTGTTCTGTGTATTATATATTATATGTATATATATATATATGTATATATATATATACACATATATATTACATACTAATTATATACTACTCAAGGATCTGATTTTCACAGTCTTGACTACACAGTATCTGAATTCCCTTTGTATTTTAGAACTCTACATTATAAGAGACCACTGTCCATCAG
>CAUYQV010030426.1:0-11055 GCA_963574575.1 Galagoides demidoff | reverse complement strand
AGGGCCACTCCCTGCTGCCTCCCCCACACCTGCTGACACCTTAGGCAGACAGCTGCCATACCACCATAATAGGTAATGAGTTTCAGTCCCTTGAACAGCTCCCATAATAGGTAATAGGTTTCTACTGGAATTCAGGTATTCTCCTTCAACTACCTAATCAGGCTACACCACCTCTAGCCCCAGTTAAGAAATCCTCACCCCTCACCTGTACCAATACAAATCCTCCTTTACTAGTGAAATCACTAACCACCAATGAAAAGTGTACTCGTACCCTCCTACCCTTCTTGCTTTCTGTACCCCATAAAAATTTCCTCCACCCTGGGTTCAAGACTCTTCCTCGGTGTGTATGCCAGGAGAGTCCAGGCTGCAGCTGGGCCCGGGCCTGAAGGCTCGTCCTCAGCTTGCATGCCAGGAGAGTCTAGGCTTCCCAGGGCCTGAATAAAACTCACCTCTTGCTTTTTACATCGGAGTATGTCTCAGACTGTCTCTTTGGGGCCACTTGGGAAATTTCGGGCATAACAAAACCATATCCAAAAACTGACCTCATGGCCAGGTGCAGTGGCTCATACTTGTAATCCTAGCACTCTGGGAGACCAGGCAGGTAGACTACTGCTTGAGCTCAGGAATTCCAAACCAGCCTAAGCAACAGCAAGACCCCATCTCTACTAAAAATAGAAAAACTAGCTGGGCGTTGTGGCAGGTGCCTGTAGTCCCAGATACTCAGGAGGTTGAAGCAAGAGGATCGCTTGAGACCAAGAGTTTGAGGCTGCTGTGAGCTGTGATGATGCCATGGCACTCAACCCAGGGCAACATAGTGAGATTCTGTCTCAAAAAGAAAAAAAAAAAAGACCATATTTACTCAACAAATAAACCCCAAGGGGAAACAGAGAGATGGGAAAGTGGAGACTATAGATGAAAAAGAGACTAAAGATACAGAGCAACCAGTAGCATAGTGAGGGCTGTATTTTAATCCCAATTTGTAAAAATAAACTGGAAAAAACATCTGTGATATTCATGAGACAACCGGAAATGGGAATACTCCCTGGGAGTATGGGAATAATGGATATTGATTTTTTTTTTTTTGAGACAGAGCCTCAAGCTGTTGCCCTGGGTAGAGTGCCATGGTGTCACAGCTCACAACAACCTCCAACTCCTGGGCTTAGGCGATTCTCTTGCCTCAGCCTCCCAAGTAGCTGAGACTACAGGTGCCCACCACAATGGCTGGCTATTTGTTGTTGTTGTTGTTGTCATTGTTCTTTGGCAGGCCTGGGCCAGGTTCCAACCTGGCAGCCCTAGTGTATGTGGCTGGCACCCTAACCACTGAGCTATAGGCGCTGGCGCTGAGTCCTAGTTTTTTTTTTTTAAGTCCTTATCTTTTAGAGATACATTGAGGGTCTCCAGTCACACCTCTCAGAACACACCCAATCTCATCTGATCTTGAAGCTAAGCAAGGTTGGTTCTGGTTAGTAATACTTGGATGGGAGATACATTGGGAAATAATGATAAGAGTTGTGATATGTTATTTGTTTAAAAATAATATGGGTGGCTCGGCGCCTGTGGCTCAATCGGCTAGGTGGTGGGTTCGAATCCCCAGCCCGGGCCCGCCAAACAACAATGATGGCTGCAACCAAAAAATGACCAGGCATTGTGGCGGGCACCTGTGGTCCCAGCTACTTGGGAGGCGGAGGTGGGAGACTTGCTTGATCCCAGGGGTTGGAGGTTGCTGTGAGCTGTGATGCCATAGCACTCTACCCAGGGGGATAGCTTGAGGCTCCATCTCAAAAAAAAAAAAATATGGGTAGGGAGAAGTAGGAGTAGATATGAAACAAGGTCATATGCCTTGGTCGATGTTGGAGTTGATGATGGGTTATGAGGATCATACTATTCTTTCTAATTTGTATATACTTAAAATTTTCCATAATCATAAACAAAAGTTAAATTCCTTTGGAACTTCATAAAAAGCTGAGCTGATAGAATCTGATTTTTGGATGTTATACTAGTTTCCTATGGTTGCTATAACAAATTACCACAAACATGATGGCATGAACCAACAGGAATGTATGATCTTATAGTGTGGAGGTCACAAGTTTAAAATGGGTCTCAGTAGGCTAAAATTAAGGGGTCAGAGGACTGTGCTCTTCCTGGAGACTCTAGGGGAAATTCTGCTTCTTTGTCATTTCCAGCTTCAAAAGGCTGCCTGCGTTCCTGAACTGGTGTCCCCTTCTAGCAATCACATCTCTCCTTCAGCCTCTGCCTCCATCTCCCATCTCCTTCTCTGACTCTACCCTCCTGCTTCCCTTTTATGAAGACATTTGTGTTGTGATAACCCTGATCATCCAGGAGCCTCTCCTTATCTCAAGATCATTAACGTCATTATGTCTACAAAGTCCCTTTTGCCATGTGATCTAACATATTCATAAATTTTGGGGACTTAGATATGTCTAGATATCTTGGGGGCTATTATTCTGCCCACCACAGATGTGATTCAGATCAGATGTGTCAGATCGGCAAACATTTATCAAAAATTTATCAATACTTAAAAAAAGACACACTCTGTTATGATTTCCACATGATGTTAAAACAAAGGGGAAAATTCTCAGCTATCATCTGCCCACCATGTGTGAAACATTTCACATATATTATCTCATTTGATTTTTTTTTTTTTTTGTAGAGACAGAGTCTCACTTATCACCTTAGGTGGAGTGCCGTGGCATCACACAACTCACAGCAACCTCCAACTCCTGGGCTTAGGCAATTCTCTTGCCTCAGCCTCCCGAGTAGCTGGGACTATAAGTGCCTGCCACAGAGCCTGGCTATTTTTTTGTTGCAGTTTGGCCGGGGCTGGGCTTGAACCCACCACCCTTGGTACATGAGGCTGGCGCCCTACCCACTGAGCCACAGGTGCTGCCCCTCATTTGATTTCTTTTCCTTAGTGTATTCAGGCCACTTTAACAAAATACCATAAAGTAGGTGGCATATAGGATAATAAACATTTATTTCTCACAGTTCTGGAGGCTATAAAGTCCAAGATCAAGGCTCAGACAGATTTGATGTCTAGTGAGGGCCCATTTTCTCATAGTGGGTACTTTTTCACTGTGTCCTTACATGACAGTCGTCCTCAAACTACGGCCCACAGGCCACATGCAGCCCGCCAGGACATTTATCTGGCCTGCCAGGTGTTTTTGCCGCTGCTGCCGACACTGCTTAGCAGCCGACTCATCCTGGGGCCCGCAGTCTGGCCCTCCAACAGTCTGAGGGACAGTGAACTGACCCCCTGTTTAAAAAGTTTGAGGACCCCTGTGCTAGAAGGACCAAGTAAGCTTTCCAGGATCTCCTATATGGACATTAATCTCATTCATAAGAGTTAAGCTCTTATGACCTCATCACTTTGCAAAGACCCCACCTCCTAATACCATACCATCACCTTGGGGGTTAGGGTTTCAACATATGAAGCTGGGGGAGACACAAACATTCAGACCATAGCACTCTTCACTAGGCAGATGGGAAACTCAGATTAGAGAAGTAAAGTGCTTCACAAGGATTAACTGCACAGCAGCATGGATGGGTGCTAGTGTGTGCTATTCCTTGACCTGGATAGGGTTAACAGTATGTATATGTATAAACATTAGTCTATCTGTATTCTGAAGATTGTGTATGTGTGCTGTGAGCTCTGGTCACTCTGTTTCCAACGGCTCACCTCAGCTCCAGCTGCCCGATTCTCCTAGAGCACTATTTTGTACCTTCAGGGAGCCACCACAGAATTGATATCAGAATAAGATTCTGGCTCGGCGCCTGTGGCTCAAGTGGCTAAGGCGCCAGCCACATACACCTAAGGTGGCGGGTTCAAATCCAGCCCGGGCCCACCAAACAACAATGATGGCTGCAACCAAAAAATAGCCGGGCCTTGTGGCAGACGCCTGTGGTCCCAGCTACTTGGGAGGCTGAGGCAGGAGACTCACTTGAGCCCTGGAATTGGAGGTTGCTGTGAGCTGTGATGCCACGACACTCTACCCAGGGTGATAGCTTGAGGCTCTGTCTCAAAAAAATAAATAAATAAATAAGATTCTATACTTGGCTCATTGGATGCTGCAGGTGTGTGAACTGGGGCCACACACGGCTCTAGGCTTATGTTATTCTACAAAAGAACAGGAGTGACTTTTCCACACTAACCTTTGTATGTAAAAACATGGGGAAGGACTCTGGTTTACAGTATTAGGCCATGGGTCCAGTCTACAATGTTCCAGCCATGTGCCCACTCCCTAGCAGAAGTGAGGGTGCTGGTTCACTGATGAAACTGAGAGAGGATACCCGGGAAGGGTGAGGTCTAGGAGAACAGGCCCACCAAACAACAATGATGGCTGCAACCAAAAAGATAGGCAGGCGCTGTGGCGGGCGCCTGTGGTCCCAGCTACTTGGGAGGCTGAGGCAGGAGATTCGCTTGAGCCCAGGAGTTGGAGGTTGCTGTGAGCTGTAATGCCACAGCACTCTACCCAGGGGGACAGCTTGAGGCTCCTGTATCAAAAAAAAAAAAAAGAAAGTATGGTCTTTGGAAATAATTTTTTTAGGGGAATGGAGCCCCCCGTGAAGGGGATTAGTGCCTTTATAAGAAGGGTACAGAAAGCTAGTTTGCTTTTTTTCTGCCATGTGAGGATACAGTTAGAAGTCAGCAACCCAGAAGAGGGACTTACCAAAATCCAAACATGCTGCCACCCTGATCTCAGACTTCCAGCCTCCAGAACAATGAGAATAGCAAAATTAGCCAGCATGGTGGCCCATGACTAATCAAGAGGCTGAGGCAAGAGGATCCCTTGACCCTAGGAGTTAGAAGTTGCTGTGAATGTTGCCACAGCATTCTACCCAGGGCAACAGAGTGAGACTCTGTCTCAAAAAAGAAAATAAATAAAAATAAATAATGAATAAACTATTACCTTGTTAGACATCTATATGACACTGTCTTGTCAATAAAATGACCGAGGCTAGGTATGGTGGCTCATGCCTGTAATCCCAGCACTCTGGGAGGCTGACATGGGTGGATTGCTTGAGCAAGAGCAAGACCCCTGTCTCTATTAAAAATAGAAAAACTAGATGGGCGGTGTGGCAGGTGCCTGTAGTCCCAGCTACTTGGGAGGCTGAAGCAAGAGGATCGTTTGAATCCAAGAGTTTGAGGTTGCTGTGAGCTATGATGCCATGGTACTCTACCCAGGGCAACAGAGTGAGACTCTGTCTCAAAAAAAAAAAAAAAAGAAAAAACCTTAAAATTGATGACCACATCTCAGACAAAGCCATGTGAGATATACAAAATTGCATATTATTTGGAATATTCAAAAAACATATATGTTCTTGCTGGCATCACAAAAAGTGAAATAGCAGACGTGATGTGCCTCCAGGGAAAAAAAATCACCATCTAAGAAGAAATTCTAACCTAAAACCCAAATTTCATTAAAGCTTCAATAAAGATTCCATAGATTCCAAAAGTCTTATTAGTAGATAGAAAGGATATTTCCCTATCTTAGGATTCCTTTAAATGCAAAGGGTTTTTCTTTTTCTTTTCTTTTTTCTTGAGACAGAGTCTCACTCTGTTGCCCTGGGCTAGAATACCTTTGTGTCATAGCTCACAGCAACCTCTAACTCCTGGTTTCAAAGGATCCTCTTGCTTCAGCCTCCCAAGTAGCTGGGACCCCAGGCATGCACCACCACTCCCGGCTAATTTTTTCTATTTTCAGTAGAGATGGGATCTTACTCTTGCTCAGGCTGGTCCAGAGCTCAAGCAATCCACCTGCCTCGGCCCCCCAGAGGGCTGGGATTACAAGCATGAGCCACAGTATTTGGCCAAAGTGCAAACATCTTTAGAGCCAGAAGGAAAGCATATCTCTTGAGAACCAAATAAGTACAAAGTCCAATTGGGTGATCAATGCTGTCAGCCCTACAAATGTCTATGGATTCAAAGAAGATTGGAATTATTGATTCTTCTTTCAAAGAGGAATCAATAATGTGTACAACTTCAAACTAAGGGTAAGGGCCCTGGAGACCACTTCCAATGATTATGGTGTCATGGGCATAGCAATTATTAGTAGGGTTCAAGCACTCTATTAAAATCTACACTTACAAAATTTGTCAGGGTCCAGACCAAATCTTGGGTGTCTATGCAGACTCAGTTGTTGGGATGGTATCTATTGGGTGTGAGAGGGGGTGAATCTTTCAGTTCCAGGAGGATTTGGGGAAAGTACAGAAAATTTTAAGAGAATCAAAAGTATAAGATCCAGCTTGGCGCCTGTGGCTCAAGCAGCTAGGGCGCCAGCCACATACACCTGAGCTGGGTGTATGAGCTGGTGGGTTTGAATCCAGCTGGGGCCCGCCAAACAACGACAGCAGATGTCACAGCTTGAGGCTCTGTATAAGATCCATATTTAGGGAACAAAAGGCATCTATGCATACTTGACATTAAGAGTTTAAACTTGTAATTTTCATTGAACACTAATTTTATATGTGGTATTGGAACATTTTAAGAGAATTTAAATTTCACTGGGTAAATTTTTTTTTTAGAGACAGAGTCTTACTATGTCACATTTGATAGAGTGCTGTAGCATCATAGCTCACAGCAACCCCCAATTCCTGGGCTTAGGCAATTCTCTTGCCTCAGCCTCCCAAGTAGCTGGGACTACAGGTGCCTGCCACAACGCCCGGCTATTTTTTTGTTGCAGTTTGTCCGGGGCCGAGTTTGAACCTGCCACCCTCCGTATATAGGGCTGGCGCCCTACTCACTGAGCCACAGGTGCCACCCATCACTGGGTAAATTTAATTCATTATATTTAAAAGAGTTATTTCTGTACTTAGGCATGTATTTGTTCATGAGACTACTGAATTCATTAAAAAGGGAACTGACTGCAGTGTGCTAAAAGTTTTAAATTATTTTAAAATGCATGGATGTGGCTCAGCATCTGTAGCTCAAGCAGCTAAGGTGCCAGCCACATATACCAGAGCTGGTGGGTTCGAATCTAGTCAGGGCCTGCCAAACAACAATGACAACTACAACCAAAAAATGGCTGGGCATTATGGCAGGCACCTATACTCCCAGCTACTCGGGAGGCCGAGGCAAGAGAATCCCTTAAGCCCAGGAGTTGGAGTTGCTGTGAGCTGTGATGCCACAGCACTCTACCCAGGACGACAGGTTGAGGCTCTGTCTCCAAAAAATAAAATAAAATAAAATAAAATAAATTGCATGGATGTGTTTAATTAGCTAAATTTGCAAATAGGGCCAAGTGTTTTCCAAAGGCCCCTTAAAAGTGGTTGCTATTATTTGCTAGACTTAAAATAGGATTTAAAACGAAAAGAATATATAAGGTTTTTAGGCCAAACTTAAAAGGTTAAGAAAAAACTAGGCTGGCCAGATGCAGTGGCTCACACCTGTAATCCTAGCACTCTGGGAGGCTGAGGTGGGTAGATTGCCTGAGCTCACAAGATTGAGACTAGCCTGAGCCAGAGCAAGACCTCATCTCTAAAACTAGCCGGGCATTGTGGTGGGCACCTGTAGTCCTAGTTACTTAGGAGGCTGAGGCAAGAGCATCGCTTGAGCCGAAGAGTTTGAGGTTGCTGTGAGCTGTGGATGCTATCCCAACTCCATCAAGGGCAACAAAGTGAGACTCTGCCTCAGAAAAAAAAAGAAAAAGAAAAAACTCGGCATTTGAACTTGTAACTTAAATAAATTGAGTATCAAATTTGTAAAACTGGGGCAGTGCCTGTGGCTCAGTGAGTAGGGCACCAGCCCCATATACTGAGGGTGGCGGGTTCAAACCCGGCCCTGGCCAAACTGCAACCAAAAAAATAGCTGGGCGTTGTGGCGGGCTCCTGTAATCCCAGCTACTCAGGAGGCTGAGGCAAGAGAGTTGCCTAAACCCAGGAATTGGAGGTTGCTGCGAGCTGTGTGACGCCACAGCACTTTACCCAGGGCAACAAAGTGAGACTCTGTCGCTATAAAAAAAAAAAAAAATTGTAAAACTGAAGAAATATTTTTTATGCACACACATGAAACTCTTGAAGGCTATAATCAACACTTCTAAGAGGCTGTACAATGTCCAAATTAATATGCTTACATGAAAAAAATCACAAATCTATATTTGCAACCCCATTAATAATATGGTCAAATACCAATATTGTTTACCAGATAAATTCCACCCAAACTCAAAACCCTTGCTCAACTCTCTAGAGCCTGCTTAGAGCCGATAAAATCTGACATGATGCAAGTTGCATTCCTCCTAAGGTGTTTGTGTTTCTGTTTTTCCATAATCTGAATCTAATTTTCTGCCCTTGTTACATTCTGTTTGCATGTGTGTGTGTTGTTTTATTATTAACCAATTGATTCATGTTCCTTATAAAAGATCATCTTAACTCTAAAGTTAAGAATCATCTTAAGTCTAAAGTTTGGAATTAACTGAGCTCTGCTTGGTTGAATTGCATTGTGATCTGATTGCGCTCAACAATAGTGTGAGAAGCACGTCCACTGTGGTCCATAGAGAAGCACCATCAGCTTCTGCATTAGAAATTGGGCAGGGGAGGGAGGTGGCGCCTATGGTTCAGTGAGTTGGGCACCGGCCCCATATACCAAGGGTGGCAGGTTTGAACCCGACCCTGGCCAAACTGCAACAACAACAACAACAAAATAGCCAGGCGTTGTGGTAGGTGCCTATAGTTCCAGCTACTTGGGAGGCTGAGGCAAGAGAATTGCCTGGGCTCAAGAGCTGGAGGTTGCTGTGAGCTATGACATGACACTCTACTGAGGGTGACAAAGTGAGACTCTGTCTCAAAAAAAAAAAAAAAGGAGAAATTGGTCAGGGGGCCTCAGGCCAAACCCCAGAAATACAGAATCAGATCTGCCTTTTTTTTTTTCAAGACAGATTCTCTGTCACCTGGGATCGATTGTCATGGCATCACAGCTCACAGCAACCTCAGTTTCTTGAGCTCAAACAATCCCTTTGCCTCAGCCTCCCCAGTGGATGAAACTACAGGCTCCTGCCAGGACACCTGGCTAGTTTTTCTATTTTTATTTTTTTGAGACAGAGTCTCACTTTGTTGCCCTCAGTAGAGTACCGTAGCCTCATAGCTCACAGCAACCTCAAACTCTTGGGCTTCAGCGATTCTCTTGCCTCAGCCTCCCAAGTAACTGGGACTACAGGCATAGTTTTTCTATTTTTAGTAGAGATGGGAGTCTCACTCTGGCTCAGGCTGGTCTCAAACTTATGAGCTCAAACAATTTACCTGCCTTGCCCTCCCTGAGTGCTACAGTTACAGGCATGAGCCACCATGCCCAGACAAAAATCGACACATAATTGTTTGTATTTATGGGGTGCCTAGTGATGTTTCAAGATATTTAACATATAGTGGTCAGTGTAATTAGCATACCCATCACCTCAGATGTGTATTATTTCTTTGTGTTGGGAACATTCAAAATCCCCTCATAGGCTCTGCGCCTATGGCTCAATTGGCTAAGGCGCCAGCCACATACACCTAAGGTGGCAGGTTCAAATCCCCAGCCCAGGCCCGCCAAACAACAATCATGGCTGCAACCAAAAAATGGCCGGGTGTTGTGGCAGGCGCCTGTGGTCCCAGCTACTTGGGAGGCTGAGGCAGGAGACTCGCTTGAGCTCAAGAGTTGGAGGTTGCTATGAGCTGTGATGCCATGGCACTCTACCCAGGGGGATAGTTTGAGGCTCCGTCTCAAAAAAACAAAAAAAACAAAATCCCCTCATAGTTATTTGTAAATACAGGGTGGACATAAAGTTCATGTGTGATCGTTTACCATTTTAAATTGCCCAGGAACTTCATGGATGTATAATAAATTATTGTTAACTATAGTGATCCTACACTATAGGTTATGCCATAGAATAGTAGAACTCACTCCTCCTATCTAGCTGTAATTTTGTATCTGTTAATCAACCTCTGGCTATACTCTCTACCTTCCTGCCACTCCCCCGCCCCAGCCTATGGTAACAACTATTCTCTAGTTCGTTTTTTTTGTGTGAGTCAGAGTCTCACTATGTTGCCTTCAGTAGAGTGCGTAATGTCACAGCTCACAGCAACCTCAAACTCCTGGACTTAAGTGATTCTCTTGCCTCAGCCTCCCAAATAGCTGGGACCACAGGCACTCACCACAAAGCCTGGCTGTTTTTTTGTTGTAGTTATCATTGTTGTTTAGCTGGCCCAGGCCCGGTTCTAACCCGCCGGCCTGGGTGTATGTGGTTGGTGCCCTACCCACTGAGCTATGGGCGCCGCCCTATTCTCTACTTCTATAAGATCAACTATTTTAGCTTCCACATATGAGTGAAGACATGTAGCATTTATCTTTCTGTTCCTGGGTTACTTCACTTAACATAATGTCCTCCAGACTCATCCATGTTGCCTTGAAATTACTATTATAGTTTGAAAGCTGCCTTAGACAATATGTAAACCAAATGGATATGTTAGTGCTCCAAAAAAACTGTCTCTAGCAATGATGAAATTTGAATTTCATATAATTGTCACATGTCATAACTTTTTTTTTTATTTTTTTAGGAGATGTGGGGGGGGGTCTCACTATGTTGCCCAGGTTGGACACTCCTGGGTCCAAGTAATCCTTAGCCTCAGGAGTAGCTGGGACTGTGGTCATATACCATCTCACCTGGTTCTTTTTTGTTTGCAGTTTTGGGCCCGGGCTGGGTTTGAACCCACCACCTCTGGCATATGGGGCCAGTGCCCTACTCCTTTGAGCCACAGGTGCCGCCCCTCACCTGGTTCTTGATTTTCTTCTAACCAGTTAAAAATATGAGAAATATTGTTTTCACACTGCATATTTTCTCACCCTATATTTTTTTATCTAACTAAATGGCAATTTTTTTTTTTTTAGACGGAGCCTCAAGCTATCCCCCTGGGTAGAGTGCCCTGGCATCACAGCTCACAGCAACCTCCAACTCCTGGGCTCAAGCGAGTCTCCTGCCTCAGCCTCCCAAGTAGCTGGGACCACAGGCGCCCGCCACAACACCCGGCCATTTTTTGGTTGCAGCCGTCATTGTTGTTTGGCGGGCC
>CAUYQV010030422.1:0-23363 GCA_963574575.1 Galagoides demidoff | reverse complement strand
AGCTGGGACCACAGGCGCCCGCCACAGTGCCCGGCCATTTTTTGGTTGCAGCCATCATTGTTGTTTGGCGGGCCCGGGCTGGGGATTCGAACCCGCCACCTTAGGTGTACGTGGCTGGCACCTTAGCCGATTGAGCCACAGGCGCCGAGCCTGTAATCTTTTTTTTTTATGTAAGCATTTAAGGGTATGAGTTTTCCCCTTGAAAATTTTCCTTTTTACTGAATCCTACAACTTCTATTCCATTTGTCATTTAGTTTGAGGAATATTTTGATTTCAACATTAATTTTACCTTGACCGAATAATCTCTCAGCAGTAGGTTGTTTAATTTCTATGATTTTCTGTAAAATTGAGTGTTTCTGTTTAAGTTGATTCCTAATTTTATTCCACTATGGTCTAAGAATGTGTATCATAATATTATTTTGAATTTGTTAAGGCATGTTTTGTGGCCTATGATGTGATCAATCTTAGAGAATAGTCTACATGGCCTCACAATACAGTTCACAATCTCATCCTAGAAAAGTGCTACATACCTCATTGCTGAATATTGCTATAGTCAGTTTTGAAGTACTCCCCTGGTAAAGCTGTGCAGCAATGCCAGCACCTAGTCCACCCTTCAAAGACATTTTGAAAACCTTTTTCTGGAATGACCATTGGAGCTATCAGTGTACAGCACATGAAAACATGTAATGATAATAATGAACATCACTTAGCAAGACACCACTGCATGTTGATATAAACACAACTGTGAAACTCTGATATACCAACGTTATGAAATCTTACTGAGTTGTTTGTAGAGTATTATTGATATAAGTGCATGGTGGCCAGGTTATGTATTTAATTGTACATGACCTTGCACAATGACACTTTTTCTAGGATTAGTCTAGGAACTTAATTTTCAGATTCTGTATGTGCTGATGAGAAGAATGTATATTCAGTAGTTTGGGGATGGAATGTTCTGTTAGGCCCATTGCTCTGGAGTCTAGTTTAAGTCCAGTGTTTATTTAAGTTCTGCTTGAGAGATCTTTTCTGTTCTGTGGGCGGGATGTTAAATTTCCAGGCAATAGATATAGTAGGATTTACTTTATGAATCTGTATGCATGTGTGTTAGGTGAATAAATATTCAGGAATGTTTTCTCTTCCTGATGAATTGCTTACGTTGCTTTTGCATAATGACTATCTTTGTTTGTCCTTACTGTTTTCTGATATGAGAATGGCTACATCTGCTTTCTTTTGATTTCCATTTGTGTGGAATTTTTCCATAACTTTACCAGGATTATGAATGAATCCTGTGGGTTAGATGTGTTTCCTAGAGAATACAGATATTTGGCTTGTGGTGTTTTTCTGTTTGCTTTTTTTATCCATTCACTTGGCCTATGACTCTTGAGTGAAGAATTCAAGCCACTCAGATTTATTGAAAGAATTGGTAAGTGGGATGCCTTCCTATTAATCCTATTGGGTATTACCTTATAGCATTGTTTTGCCTCTTGAGGCATTATTTTATATGGGCTTTGAGCTCTAGCTTTTGGGTGATTTTATATCATGGGTTTTCACTGTGCTGACCAATCTATAACGCAGTTCTGATTAATTCCTAGAAACAGACTCCAGTCTGTTATTGACAAATTTCCTTAGTGTTTGATTGTCTGAAAGAGTTGTTATTTCTCCCTCATCTAAGAGACTTAGTTTTTCAGGACATAAAACTCTAGGTTGGCCATTTCTCAGTTTACCAAGAGTAAAGATGGGCCCTTCATCTTTTCTAACTTTTAAGTTCTCAGGTGAGAAGTCTGCAGTTAGCCTTGGATTTTCCTTTGTAAGTTACCTGGTACTTTTGTCTTTTGGCTTGCAGGAGTTCCTCCTTCATGTTAACTTTGACTACTCTGATGACTATATGTTGTGATTGCCTCTTTGTATGACTCTTCTAGGTGTTTGTTGAGTTTCTTGTACCTGGATATCTAAATTTCCAGCAAGACCAGAGACATTTCCTAAATTATTCCCTCAAATAGGTTTTCCAACCCCTGTGTGTGTTTTCCTTCTTAACCCTCAAGGATGCCTGCAGTTCTTATATTTGGCCTCTTTACATTATCCCATGTTTCTTATAGGCTTTGGTAACTACTCTTAATTCTCTGCTTTTTATAGTTACCAACTTGGTTGATTCCAGGGTGTTATTTTTGGTCTCTGAGATTCTTTATTCTGCTGTGTCTCATTTGTTATTAAGACTTATTGCTGTGTTTAATATTTCCTTGCATGAAGTTTTCATTCCCGTAAATTCTCTTTTATTTAAGAATTTAATTTGTTAGTGAAATCTTTTATACATTTTCTAATTTCTTTTGTGGTTT
Source organism: Galagoides demidoff (assembly GCA_963574575.1). NCBI lineage: Eukaryota > Metazoa > Chordata > Mammalia > Primates > Galagidae > Galagoides > Galagoides demidoff. The sequence goes on along the minus strand of CAUYQV010030422.1, from coordinate 21,030 downwards.
CTTTATGTTAGTTTTCCATTTTCTCTTTTATTTTGTTGAGTTTACTTATAATCCATAGTTGGAATGCTGTATCTGTAATTTCAAAATTCTGATTCTGGTTGCTATCCATTGCTAGAGAACTCATGTTTTTTTCCTGGGGGTGTCCTTTTGCTATGCTTGCCACTATGTCATCAAAGTCTTTTGCTCTGAGTCTTCATATTCCCAGAGTTCTTTTGCTGATTTCTTCTCATCTGGAGCAGCTGGTGCTTTTTAGCTTTGGATTTTTTCTTGTTTAGATAATGGCATACACTTTTAATCTCTGAAACCACTCATTGTATGACTACGTCAACAAATGCTGTAAAAAGTATGCAAAATGACCTCTCTGCCAGGTAGTGGTACTTGCTGGATAAAAGATGCTACAATGTTGTTATTCCATCTGACAAAGTCCTCTAGTCCTTGAAGAAAAGCCCTTAAATGCCCCTGGTGGTAGGTGGTATCCTGGAATTTTCAGGTGTGTCTTATTCTCTGCCTCAGCAGAGACATGTGAGAGAGTGAAGCTGGGTGGGACTGGGTTGCACCCAGTTTCCCTTAGCTCCACCAGCTGGCAAGGTATGTTTCAGCAGATGTTTGTTCCCTGCTTTTGAATAAAGCCACCAGTGAGTGGCTGAAGTGGCCCCACATGACCAGAAAGATGGCCAGAGCCACCTGAGATTCACAATCTGGCAGTCTGGAGTGAGCTTCACTCCTCTTCACTCCCCCTCTCCCACTCTATGGTTTCTCCCTGGCGTCTCAAGCCCTCCAAATGCCCTACATCTGTGATGCTGGCCAGGGTGTTCTCTGACCAATCTTGGCCTGAGCTAAGAACACAGACCTCCTTTGAGGGGAAGAGTGCCCGGCAAGCATGTTTCAGCTAGAACCCACGCTGGACTCTTGCCCAATCTGCCTATGTGGATTGTGTGCACCCTCACTTCCTGTGACTAATCCACATATCTCCCCTCTATGTCCCTGAGCAATAAGGTTGAGACCTAGGGGTGTAGAATCTGGCCTGCCAGCCTATCCCTGAGTCCCAGGGGTTCAATCTCTGACTATCACAAGGAGAATCACACTTGTCCCAAATTGCCCATAGGATCCCCAGGCATGTTTGATGTCCCTTCACCTCAGGGTGTGTCCTGCTCTGATGGAGTTGCTGGACAAGCAGCACAGGGAGGGTGTGCGCGTGGGAGCTCACATTCTAAGCACCCGTCAGTCCCCTGTAGGACCCTGGAGCGAAGGTCTGAGCCTCACTGTCTGTAGAGGCCTTGAAGGGTGACTCAGTTTTCTCTCTCAGCCATCTTGGGTACCAGAGAGGAGTGGCAGAAAGAAAGTCCAGATAGAGAAAAGCTAGCACTCTGCTGGTGTCTGTCCCTCTCTCTGGGAGGCTGTCTTCCCATAATGTCCAGTGCTAGAGTCACACAGATCATCTGGGACCCACTTGACCCCTGTATCTCCTGCAGTTTGAGCTGTCACTGGGAAATGTCTGTGTAGGAATGAGCAAGACAAAACCTAGGGCATTGAAACCTCCCAGCGAGGACAAAGGCACACAGTAAGTAGCCAAGCAATGTGGCATTTGCTATTCTGACTCAGGCCTGTGGAGATGAGAGGCACTCCTGGGGATTGGGAGCCTGGTGCCCTGTCCAGAGAGATCTTCCAGCTCACTGGTGACAGCACCCTATGGGCTTGTGTGGGCAGAAAGTCTCTCCAGCCTCTTGGGGACCCCTAGATTTAAGGGAGGGAGAAAGAAACCACTCCCCCATCCTTCTCATTGGACTCCAAGCCACGCAGGGGTTGATCCTGCTGATACTTCCTATGTTTGGTTCTTTAAATAGCTTTTTTTTTCTTACCTTAACTCTGTAGAAATTATGCTCAGAAGAGTTTGAGGTTTTTCTAAGAACATTACACAATTGTATTGTTAGCACATTTATTTTTCTTTGTTTCAGGTTCATAAACCTGACTTAATGAACAGCTTTGTTAGATAATTTTAAAAAAGAAGCATACAGCAAAAGGTAAACAATAGAAAGATAAGAGAAATAAAAAGTAAAAATGGAACAGCTTAAACCTTTTGAATGTCTTTGGTTTTTGAAGAATTCAGCTAATGAGTGAGGAAACTAGCACTAAGTCTTTCATTCATAGATACCAAATGTAATTGAAAAGTTAGAATACACAAGAAAGAGAACTTGCATAAGCATGGCTTATATTCATATCTTAATTTGCCAAACAAATAAAAGCATATTATTCAAACAGAAAATCTATATAAGGACAATCCATGAATATCTTTAGATTATAAGAAATTGTTAAGCAAAATGAAAGATATAAATGCCTAACATCAAGAAAAATATTTTTTTTTAGAGTGGTGAAGATCACCCAGGAGAATTTTTTGACTTCTATTTTTTTTTTGTTTGTTTGTTTGACTGTTTGAGACAGAGTCTCACTCTATTGTCCTGGCTGAATGGCCATGGCACCATAGCTCGCAGCAACCTTAAACTCTTGGGCTCGAACAATCCTGTTGCCTCACTCCTCATGTAGCTGGGACTACAGGCGCCTGCCACAATGCCCTGCTAGTTTCTCTATTTTTAGTAGAGACAGGGGTCTCACTTTTGCTTAAGCTGCTCTTGAACTCCTGAGCTCAAGCAATCCACCTGCCTGGGCCTCCCAGAATGCTAGGATTACAGACATGAGCCAGTATGTCAGACCTATTGACTTCTTTTGTAATAATGGCACAAAAGAATAAGATTGTGGAAAACTATAAAAAGGTAAAGTTCAAGCTCGTCTATGACTTAGCCTTGTCAAAGAGCTTTCAATACCCCTTCTATTCTGATTGGGAAGAAGAGCTGAGAAAATGGACAATTTCCGCTTCGGTAAAAACTTGTAGCTATTGTTATTGGTATGAGAACACAGGGATGTGGACAACAGAGCTGGAACGGGACTTGGCTATTCCAGCAAAGGGTTTGCAAAGAATTATCTTTCTACCAATGAGGTAAAAAAATCTAGTCCAGATGAAACAAGTACACCAATTGCCACAGAATTTGTTTTTAAAAGCAAAATTATCCAGAGCAAATGCTATACAAAGGAAGACTCTAAAGTCCTTTAGGATTTATAGAGTGGCAATGTTAAATGACTGATATGATTTCTCCAAATCAATTTCTTTCATAATTTTTTCAAAATTCTTAATATCCACGAGTGCAAAGGTTGTGCTTCTTAATAGCTGTTATTTTTCTGCCTTGTGTGTAGATTGCAAATACCTCAAATAACAAATTTATATGGGTAGTACGAATAACAAAAATTTACTGGAGAACTCAAGCAGGCGATACCTGTGATGTATTTTCATAGAAACTGAAAAATACATTCTTTTCGTCACTTTACTTATGCTCTACTTAAATATACGCGCATTTCGGATAAAACTCAAGCAAACTTTATGATTCATTGCATTTGATTCATCAACACATTGCTTTTTAAGAATTCTTTGATGTTTTAGAAATCTTGTGTGTCTTTTGGATAAGCCTTCTTAAGCCTTTTCCCCTCAAATCAGAATGTTATACTTCACTAACTGTAAAGAAATATTCAACCTCTAAAAATTTGCTTTGCAGCAGAAGCCCAGAGATGTTCCAAAGTGTTGCCAACCCACATCTCCCTTATCCATAAACAAAATAGAAGTCGGGATCACATACTTGACAACTGATCAGTGTATCAGAAAATAATCAACAGCAAAGGAGGAAACGGGAAATCCTGTTGTGGGACTGGAGGCAAATAAAAATAAAAATACTGCTCCAAAATTGAAAGTATTGATAGGACAGAAGACGAAAATGCATTCGAAATGTGATTTGTCCAGTGCAAGAGAAGGTAAAAGACAAAGAAGAAAAAGTAATCTTTTAGACAAGCAAAAAAAAAAAAAAAGAAATGTACTTGAAATTGAGTTTGGGGTCTGTTTTGGGAAGAACTTGGAAAAATAAAGGCAATATTTTTATCTTTTCATTACGTTTAGATGTATTATTTTGCCCACTAACAAGCACAGTTGGTAGCCTTAGCAGTTGCACTGTGGGTAATATTTGTCTTTGACCTAAGGGATGATCCTGAAAGTGTGCATTTCTGGATAATTTATTACCAGAGTTTCATAAGACCGTATATGAAATACAGGGTTTAATTTCAGAAAAATGTAACAAATCGAACGCATTCATGAAGATGATCAGCAATCACAAAACTGTGTTGCTGAAATTATGGGGGTTCTATGTTAGCAATTCATGGATATAAATCCTGAATATATTTTATCATTCCAAAATTCAGATCCCTCCTTTGTAGAATGAGTAATCATGCTAAAGAATAAATAAGAAAATATACAGGTAAATGGTTTAGTACCATGTTTCTCACTAGAATATTGTTGTTATAAAGGATTCTATTGGCAGCCTGATGATGAATTATGTGCAAACTAGAAGAGGAAGGAAGGATCATCTTATTCCAAACAAAGGCAATTCTGAGGTTCTGGGAAGACGTATTGTTTTAAGGGCTACTATGCAGCTCACTGTACTCACCAGTATATTAAGTGATATTCTCATTTTTGCTCCTGGTTAGGAAAGAAACTTGTATCCAGCCATATGTCCAGCTAAGAACTTTGAAACCTGGATAAAATTTTAAAAACATCAGCTCCCAGAGCAGGCAGAGAACACCTCTGGCAGTCACAAGTTCAAGAAGGCCAACTTTTAGGGATACATAGAAACATGTCGAGTGGAGCTGGACACTCTCTGTCACTCAACATATTCAGAAGCAGCACAATCTGAAACACCAGGCAGAAAGTCATGGCCTGGAGCTTTTCACAATCTCCTGGAGGCACAGAGATAAAATTACAGTACCAAATAGGGTGACTAAAACCGCCATGATTAGAGGGACTGAAATATACAAAAAAAAGAAAGCTACAGAGAACTTAGCTTCTGGCAATCTCTACTCAAAGAATTTATCGTTTCGTAAATTGCACTGAATTATAGGAAATAAGGACAAGAAAAACTGGTGGCTTTTGGTAGTCTCTCAGTGCTGCAGAGACAAAAGCAAAAATGTAACTCAGAGTCCGCTTATCAACAGAAACCCTGGTAAATATCCCAGACATTTAATGGCATCCCTGAAGCCTCACCTCCTAGAAATATGATCAAGGAAGAAGTGGATCAAACCGACACAACTGACAATCCATTTCAAATTAGTGCAGTCCATGATTGGATAAAGGTAATATTTTTGCTCTCCAGTCATATCATGAAAGAAAAATAAATTCCCTTTGGAACAAGATAACATCACACTGAACATCTACAATGACTCATGCAAATTGATGATGAGATGGTGACTTTCAGTAGAGAACTAGTATTATTTGAAAACAAATCAAATGGAAAGTCTAGACCTGAAAATTGTGATTACTGAAATTAAGAAATCAATAGATCGATTACAATGGATTAGACAAAGCAGGAGAGAAGATTGGTGAAATAAAAAATAGGCCTGAAAAGATTATCCCAATAGCAAAACAGAATGTTGGAAAAAAATAATCTGCCTTAGTTTTACATAGTTTTACTGATGTATAGTTTATAGATCATTACATTTTCCCATTTTAAATGTAGAGCATATTTATTGTAAAGACTAATGATTTAAAATATTATTTCATCTGTTCATTGCCACTTTGGTGAAATGTCATTCAAACTTTTTACCCTCTTTTTTATTAGTTGTTAGTCTTATTAATGAACAATAGGAATTTTTTGTACAATCCAGATACTATTTCTTTATTACATATATGTTCTAGAAATGTTTTGACTTTCCATTGTGTTTTGACTTTCCTTGTGTTTTGACTTTCGACTTTCATTTTCTTAAGTGTTCTTCAAAAGACAAAGGATTTTAATTTTGATGAAGTTCAAATAGTTTTAATGGATTATATTTTTGGAGGCATGTCTAAGAAATTTTAGTCTAACCTAAAGTTGGACATTTATCTTTTTTCTTATTTTTTTCTTTTATTCTATAACGCTTATAGTTTTAACTCTTACCTTTATATCTGTCTTATTTTTTGCAATCTTTTTGTGGTTTTCTGTTTGTTTCTAAATTACCACATAAAAATAGTTGGAAGTGTATCACACAAAATATTTTGGTTTGGATACATTTTAAATTCACTAATTAAAATTCAAATGATAGGCATTTGTCAATTGAAGAATATCTTTTAATATCATTTCTTAAATTTTGAAATTACCTTGATAACTTCCATTTTTGAGCAAGTAATTCCAAGTTGTACACCTGGTGAGTGTAATGGCTGACGGTGGCAGTCAATTTGACTGGATCGATAGATGCTCGCTTAATATAATGCACTGTTTCATTCTCTTCGCCTCAGTAGACACTGAGCCTGTTCTTTCTCTTTTTTACTAACAAACTTCTGTGTTTTGTTTTGATAAGAATACTTTGGTTTCCCCAAGTATGTCTGTGAGGGTGTTTCCAGTGGTGACTGTTGGGTAAGTAAGTGCACAAGTCAGCCCTCAATGTGGGTAGATACCATCCAATCACTTGGGTGCCCTTGATGGAACAAAAAAAAAAAAAAAACACAGGAAGGGTGGATTCTCAACCTCTCTCTGCCAGAGCTAGGAGTCCTTCTCCACTTACCCTTGGATATTAGACCTCCCAAAAAGGTCTAATGTTTCTAATGGTTCTCCAGCTTTTGGCCTCTAGGCCTCTCACCTTAGCTCCATAGGCTCCTGCGCCTTCAACCTCTTACCAAGAATAACATCATCAGCTCCCTTGGTTCTGAGACCTTCAGATTGCTCTGAACCATGCTCCCAGCCTTCCTGGTTCTCCAGCTCACATTTGACCTACCACGGAACTTCTCAGCCTCCATACTTGAATGAACCAATTCCCCTAATAATTCCTTCCTATACATCAGTTCTGTCTCTTTGAAAGAGTCTGAATGAAACAGCATCTTTTAAAAATATTTTTCTGGACATATTATTATTTATATACATCTACTGTTTAACAGTGCTACTTATTTTTTCTTTATAGAAGTTATTAATAATATACTAAATTTTGATTAAGCCACACATAACATTTATAAACAACACTAAAATGTAAAAAAGTCACTTTAAACTACATAGAGATCAAATTAATTCAAGGGATAGTAATTAAAAATGACACACATTGGATGGTGATGACTGTGTGAATCAATTCTATGTAAGCATTTCACATTGTATATCAAATCAGTACACTGAGTCCCACAAATGCATCAATGTACACGATTATGATTTAATAAAAAAATAAGTAAAATAAAAGTCATACAGTTCTGAATTTTCAAATGTTTATTCAAACATAACTTTTCATTTAAATGATTAAGAAATTTTTAAATCATAATTAGAATTAGAATTAGAAACTTATGACCTTTGTACCCGAATTGAACCTCCTGAAATATCTTCCTAAACAATTAGTTAGGAAATGCTAGAATTGGTGATCTTATATCTACCTTCTGATTTTAACATTCTCTTATTTTAAATTTGCTTTTCAAGACTTTTTGAATTGTTAAACTCTACCCTGAAAAATAAGTTTTGTGTTTTCATTTAACTAATACATTCAAAAGCAACTTAACTATATATTTTTTCATTCATTAATTTCTCCTAATTTTATAACTTTTGCTTCTTTGACTTCCTTTTATTTCCACCAACTTTTATTGGAGGGCATACTATTTCAAGATCCATAGGTATGCCTGATGTTTAACATTATATGTCAACTTGACTGGCCCGTGCAGTGTCCAGACATTTAGTCAAACTCTGTGAGGGTGTTTGTAGATGAGATTAACAATCAAATCAGTGGAATGAGTAGAATCAAATCAAAGCAGATTTCCCTAAGGTGATTGGGCCTCTTCCAAACAATTGAAGACCTGAATAGAACAAAAAGGCTAAATAAAATAAACTTCCCCTGCCTAACTGTATGAGCTGGAACATCTTCATTTCCTATTTTAAGTCTCAAAATGAAAAATAAGTACTTCTTGGGTCTCCAGTCTGTTAGCATTTGGGCTAAACTTTACACCATCAGTTCTCCTTGGTCTCCATCAGATCTTGTCACTTAACCTCCATAAAGTGTTGAAAACATGCTAGTCCCTCTGCATTGGCATGGAAAACATGCTAGTATCCCTGCATTGGTGTGGAAAAACGTGCTAGTGCCCTTGCATTGGCATGGAAAACGCGCTAGTTCTTCTGCATTCATGTGGAAAAATGTCTTGTGCCTCTGCATTGGTGCAGAAAAGCGAACTAGTCCCTCTGCTGCATTGGCGCAGAAAAACGTGATAGTGACGCTGAATTTGCAAGAAAAAATGCACTAGTGCCACTGCATTGGCGCAGAAAATGCACTAGTCTCTCTACATTGGCATGGAAAAACACACTAGTCATTCTGTATTGGTGGGGAAAAACGCGTTAGTCTCTCTGCATTGGTTGTTAGTACTGCTCACCGGTCAGCGGGTGTTAGTACTGCTCATCGGTCTTAGTACCTTGAGCAGGTCATAGTATCACATGCAGGTGTTAGTACCGCTTACGGGACCCAATTCCTTATGATAAAAATATACATTTTTTCTAATATATGCAGAGAGTGTCAAAAATGTATAGACATTTTAAGAAGGAAAAAAAACTGTATTAAATTTGTAATACTCAAGTCTTGTTTGATTTCTGCAATTGCAAGAGGTGCTTGACATGACTTGTATTAATCTTTTTTATTGGTATATATTGAGTATTATAGTTTTAATATTTTTTTTCCTTTCTTAAAATGTGTATTCGTTTTTTGGCACCTTCTGTGTGGGGGGAGCAGATATTGGAGAATATATCCTATTGGTTCTGGAAAATACTGACTAACAAAGAATGATCAATAATTGTCTTCTAATTTTTCAACATTTAATTTTTAATAACTTCATCTTACCTGTTATATGAAGGTTTGTAACCTTAGCATGACGATTTATAAAGGTGCTTTTCATATTCACAGTACTGAATTAAAGAAAAAAAAAGAATGGAAGGTGATCTCAGTGAATACAGAATTTTACTACTTACTCAAGCTTGCCCTGATAGTTCAAGCCACCTGCTATTATTATTCATACTACTTATTTTGTTTATATATATTTTATTAGCTTTACTGTTAGCAGTGGATTTCCATGATACATAAACACATGTAACTTGCATAAACCCAATTAAACATGCTCAGATCAGAGTGAACATTCTCCCTTCCTTAGTTCACCAGAGAAGCACCAAATAAATTACAAACAATAGCATAAGTAGTGGAGTTAGTGAGTCTTTCCCTTCTGTTTGCAAGATTAGTATACCATGGGTTAATAGGTGCAAGAAACCCTGAAACTATCCGTTGGCCAAATCAATGGAAAAGAAAAGTGAATAATTTTAGTGTTTTCCTGACAATTAATAAAGAAGTGAAATATATTGTTCAACCCAGCATGTTTGGGATGGTTTTTATTTGCAGAATTATTTGTAGAGAAACAAAACCTAGTGAAGAGTTAAAAGAAATAGTATACAGAACAAAGTTAAAAGAGTGGCTTATTAAAAAAAAAAAAAAGACACAAAGAACAGAACAAACCATCACTTCAGAATTTTCCTACGAGCATGGCATTTGAATGATTAGATTTCTGACTAAGATTCTCTCTAGATTATTTTCTACATTAGACATTTATACATTCCCATTACTGTGGAGGATTATATAAATAAGACATATGCTGTGCTTCATGTATGAATATAAAGTACTTCTCAATAAAGAGTTTGTTTATAGATGACTTTTGCCTTATGTGCTAAGCTTAGAAATTAACTCATCATCTCCACCCTGTAAGCCAAGTTCAATATGCTCTTTCAGGATGAGCCCAAATGCCACTTTCTTTTGAAAACCTTCCTTTTAAAAATTTTTCCCCTTCAGCCAGGGTAAGACTTCTTCAGAGCTTGTTGGCAATTGGATCAAGCTTCTGCCGGAGTATTTATCTCTTTGTTCTCTAGTTAGCTGTTTGATTAGATTGTGAGTTTTTTCTAAGGCTGAGATAGACTTTTATTTGTTTGTTCCATGCAGCTCACAGCGCAGTGCCTGAAGCATGTTAAATGTTAAAGATATTTGCAGTGAATGAATTGTTAAAAATCTGTTTTTTTTAAAGGGCAATATGATGACTCTTATCTGTGTATAATATAAAATAAATGTGTTAAAAAATTTATTCAACTTGTCAATTAATGGTGGAAACAGTAAGCTATTTTAAAAGTTGAAAGACCCTTTAAGAAGCCAGGTTTGTGTGTGCATGAAGGTATGTGTGTGTGTGTGTGTAATTTAATAAGGGAATTTAAGAATATTTCTGCTTCAAAATAGGTTACTACCTTACAGTGTAATAAACCATAATTTTTGGAGTTATCTCTTCCACAGTACCGAAAATATTTTCTTATTTTCTGGACAAAAGGATAAAAGTTAACATAGAACTTCATTGACTCCAAGGCCTTTAATCAATACTAAAGAGTTATTCAGTCTCTGTATATTTCCCCAGATAATGTTTAAGTGGCCTTCACTCCACAATGTTATTAAAAAGATATTCTTCCCACTTTTGTTTCTTTATTTCCAGGTTTTGGCTAATTTTTCATAAAAGAGTAAATTAGTATGTTCTTCCTAAATGTATTACTTCAACATAGGGACATTTCTGCTGAGGGAGATACTATGTACGTGCAGGTCTTTATTTAACTCAACAATTTGGTTTACAAAATAACCAGTTTAGTGCCACTGACACTGAACTGAGGTTCCCCTGTCAAGCTTTAGTGATTTGATTTCCCACCATTGTTTTAAATCTGCTATGTAACTTGATCTTTGAGAAAGGATTATCTTTGAAAACTTCGTGGAAATAAAATTAATGATCACAAGGCATGGAATGTGCAACAAAAATCTGAATCAATTTGAAAAGGGAAAGTAGGGATCAATATTTCAAAAATAATTAGGAGGGGATTGTTTAAGGTATGTTTTTCATAATTATGAATTATTTTGAATAAAGGAGAAGATTAAATATGCAGTAAATTGCTTTTAGGACTCGTATAAACAGTGGACTCGTAGGCTAGGAATGGGCCAGAGACGTTATCTGCTGCAACCCCCCCTTCATTTCACAGGTGGAGTAACCGAAGCCCAGTCACACCGCTCTTGGTAATTATGAATCACTTTATGAATAACGAGATCATATGGAGTTTTGTGAAAACATACCATTTGTATATATGAAATATGACCATCGTCTAGGAGTTAACTATGCAAACTGCTGAACTGTTAAAGATACACAAAATAAGCACTATATTTTGTTTTACAGGCAATGAAACCAGGATCCTGAACTGAAGTGACTCATAAAACATCACCAGCTTCACTGTATGCAGTTTAGCACCTACCAAAGCAGCTGGATTTTTAAAAAATGGAAATATTTTGAGGAAATGGAAATGGATTACTGAGTGAAGTGTGTGCCACTTTGTGATTCATTCTAAGAAGAAATTTTATTGCTGACAAAACTTACGTTTTCCAGAGGAAACAACTGATTACGATGAGTCTATCGTTTTTATTCTTATGGGGAAAGAAGTTTACCCGAAGATATTTTTCTTTGTAGTTTGTCAAAGGTACCAGGACCCCGTTCTGCTTATAGACATAGTGTTCACTCAGAAAACTGGAGGCTAGAATTGTATTTGGGTCTAGAGGATGAGACTGGAGATAAGGAAAGTGGGGAAGAAAGGAGATAAGGAAGAAAGGACTGTCTACTCTCTATCCGCCCACCTCCAAATGTATGAATATCTTAAGAAAAATTCAGTGCCTGGATTCCTGTGGCAAAGTTAACATTGTTTTAAAAGCTCTAATGGTTGGTAAGGCAGATCTCAGATAAAGGAAAAATATTTTTCAATGGCTGGTCAGTTCAAACAGTATAATGTTGAACTACTTCAAAATATAAACTGGGTGATGCACGTAAGGCTAATCATTTTCCAGCTGAGTTGTACAGATGAGCTTTCTTGTACTCAACACAGTGTTTGTTCCAGTTCAGATCTGAGAACGAATTAGCATCAGGGTTAACTTTCGCAGGCATAGCTTTCCTAATTAGAAGAGAACGCCATTGGCTGGCTATTGCACAGCTCTCAAAATTGGCCTAGAGGCCAGAAAACAAGATTTGGAGAATGGATGAGAACTAAGGAAGCCTGGGCATCAGAGCCAGACCTGCAGCCTGGCCAGAGTATGGTTATGTTCCCCCTGGACATTATGGTTACTAAACTTCGAAATTGCCACCACTATGTTCTTCATACCGTTACTCTGCTGTCTCTGGCAAAAATTTTTGAGTCCGACTTGTGTTTTCCTAGATTCATTCCTGAATCCTTCCAAATTCATGTCTCAAGTAGGAACATTGGCTAAGTGCCTGTGTCCACTGCCTAAGTAGCTGTGTCTCCATTTCACCCAAGTTTGAATAATGATATATTTACCCAAACTAGGAAAAATAGTTGGAAATCCCATGGAACAAAGTAAAAACAGGGAAACAAACAAACAGAAACTCTCCATCGCACTGACTCCACCTCAAAGCTATTGAATCCAAATCTTGGAAAAAAATGATAAGAATCTGTATTTTTAAACAGTTTGTTCTGCTGTAATGTGACATATGTCTCCTTTGGATCATTGCATTATATAAAAATTACACAATATAAACTATAGGGCTTATGAGAAAAGTGGGGTTAGAACACAGCAAATCAAACCTTCATTAGTTTTTGCATTTATAAAAAGATAGTACACAGATGAACACAGTAATACAGTTTGACATATGGCAAATGGCTAAGAAATACATAAATACTGCTACATAAGTGGCCTTTTACCATGAAACAGCCCTGGATTTCTGCTGTGGAAGGAGCATTGCAGCTTGTATTGTTGGCAAATGATAATAGAAGGGTTATCTGAAATTGAGTAAAAAGTTATAATACGGCACGTGTATGGGTTTAGCTCATAAAACGTGGTGAATTGAGGCAGCTAGCAGAAGTTTTAAGTGTGTACTAGTGTGCATTTTGTGTATTCCTATGTGGCCTCATTTCAGCTGAGTACAGTTTTCTGAATTCACCTGTTTCTCCAGATAAAACAACACAGGCAAAAGCAAAATTTGCAAAGGCAAATGCATACCTATAACATTGTGAAAAATACACACTTCAAAAAAAAAAAAAATCATTGTGTAAAAAGTGTACCGGTGTACTCCTGTGTGAGTCAAGGTGTTAAGACCTTCAGGATCCTGGACCTGGATTATTCCCGGTGCTCTTTCTGCCTTTCTCTGTGTTAAAGGTCTCACAGTTTCACATCATCTCCCATTTGATGAGTGAAGGTAGGGGAGATAGAACCTTTTTTCCTGTTCTCGCTCATAACTCCTCGCTTCTTAAGGATTGATTCACAAGTCTTCCCTGTAGACTTCTGAATCACAGGGACCATCATCCCTTATTTACTCCTATCCAAAAGGACCCACTTCCCAGCCTCAAATGAGTTCAGTACCCGACTTCTTATCTCTCTATCCTACCACCTCATACCATTGCAGTGACTTCTAACTTCTTTAGTGCTATCTCAATTGAAATTCTAATCTCTTAGTCCCTAACTTACTTGTGAGTTACTGATGTGCATCTTCTCATCACAGCAGCCATTCCCAGCCTCATTACTCCCAGTCTTTTTCATCATATGTCTCTGCATTATATTAGGTAGCTTACAAAGGCTCTGAGTTATTTGTCCTGTTTTTATTTATTTCTCAGGTAAAATTTAAGCATAAAACATACTCCGTAGTGTTTAACAATGGCATTTTATATTGGGTCCCTCTGATCTGACCATGTACAGCTTCTAATACGACTGTCTGAGCCTGTGCTTGGCCATTTTACCACCTTTCTTCACCAAAGGTAAATAAGAACAGAATGCCGGGATTCAACAAATACTAGAAATCCTGCAGCCTTTTTTGTTTTCATCAAACAAAAAAAAAAAACGATATGAATGTCCTTTTAATACAAAGACTTTTCTTCTGTATTTCAGCCCTGGCTGCTGCGTTTTTAACTTTTCGTTCTGTTGGGGAGATTAAACACAGAGGATCATTATGAGTCTTCTAAGAAGCCCAGGGACTGAAGTTAGATTAAAAGCTATTTATTCTGCGCTTTGTATTTTCTTTGGTCCTTATTTTCAGATTGAATATAAGTTATCTTCAGCACAGATTGCTTTCAGAAAGATTAATTTAACTAAAAATCATACTATGCATTCATTCAAGAAACATTTATTTTTAAATGCCTCCTATGATTCAAGGTCTATACTAACCCAAGGTATTTAAAAGTGAACGGAGAAAAAGTTTTGGTCTTTGAAGAGAAGTAGGGGATTCTATGGTGCTCTGCCTATATACTAACTTCCAAAATGGAAACACTTATTACTACCATTGCTCCCAGTCTGTAGATAGCTCTTGGCTGAGGCTCTCTTTGGGACTTGCTAATAGCTGAGGGAATCTACCTACCCAAGGTCATGCTCACTTCCTAGAGGAAGCACAGTTCCTGTGACTAGTTAATGTGGGATTTATTTCTCTTGCTCCAGTTTGGGACAACTCTGAAAAGCTGTCCCGACTCCAGAGATTGATATAAGATTTATTGAGTCTTTTAATTGTATCAGTTCACTGGTCAACTTCTTTCTGTGTTTAATTCTACTTCCTTCACTTTCCCATATTTTTAGACATGAGAATACAGAAATACTCTCCAGTAAACTCCCTGTATGCACTTCATTGTTTCAGAGTCTTATTTTGGGGGAAACTTGCCTGTAATGAATAAAAGTAATTGTCTCAATTACATTTAATCACATTCTGTTTGGAAGAACCACCAGGAGTATTAGCAATTTTAATACTGTTTGAAAATTAATTTCATAGAGGTAAGCTCATGTCACTAGAAGAGAGGCACTTAGCCTAGACTAAACTAGAAGTGGAATTAGGAAAACCGACTTCCGAACTTAGATTTTAACTTCAGTAGAAGTTAGAGCTGTGGACAGGAAGAAGGAAAGAAAGGGTCTTCGGGACAGAAAAAGAATAGTACATACAAAGGAAAAGACTTATGAGTGGGTTTGGCACACTCAGAAACTTCTAAGTCAGCATGACTTGAAGCCATACATGAGTAAAAGGGGGGAGACCTGGTGATCAAGTGACAGGAAAGACCCAAGTTACAAAGGCCTTGTAGCTCATGTAAAGAACTTTCATATTTTACTGTGGAGCATTGAAGTATTGATACTTTTTTTGTAGAAAAGACAGAAATATTATATAGGCAGCGATATGCATGTGGGTTGGTATAAGATGGGTATAAAAAATGAAGTCTCCTTAAGGAAGATGTGGGAACGGAAGTAGAGAGAGGTACGTATATGATAGTGCAAGACAGTTGTAATAAGAGAATTTTGATGCTGATTAGATTTAGGGGTAAGACTAATGAGACATACTGTGGATGTATGAACTGATAGGGTGTTTGTGAACACACAAAAGGATGCATTTGAGAGAGAAATCTGCTCATTTCAGTTTTGAGTACATTGAGTTTGAATGGATAAGGATATACGGTCAAAAGAAAAGTGGAGGGGAAGAGGGAGAAGAGCATACAGATTGTAATTAAAAATATGGCTTGGGCTCTTGAGAAGAATATGGACAAGGTAAGGAGAGATGAAAAGAGAAAGTGAACTTTGGGGAAATCTCTATGTTAAATGTAGACTGAAGGGAAGGGGCCACAGGAACAACTTCCATCCTTGGAACTGTTGTTATGGTTTACAATCTACTTCTTAAAAAAGTGAATTTAGTTTTAGGTTTGGAAGCCTTATATGATTTTTTTCCATTGAATTATTTTTCGCTATACTTTTTCTTGCAATAATTACGTTTATAATAATAGTATAAATGAGAAAACTAACTTAAACTAGGTTACACTAACTGTGGCTGGGCCATTTATTTGAAAGATGAGAAAGTAAGATTAAGAGGGAGTTCAAACTTGTTTACAAATTACTTCCACCTATTTGCAGTGGAATAGGAGTTTAGTTATGATAGTTTCATGAGCTCAATTTGTTTGAAAATATTTTAAAATTTTTCTATGCATAACATTTTCAACATTTCAAACTCTCCTTTCTTTACTTTTGTTCCTTCTCTATCACTCTTTCTACTTTTTCTTTCTCATTTAAAGTTAAAAACTATCTACAAAATCAGATGCACTGCAAATGTAAAAGTCATGCTCTACTTGACCTTTTAATTATTTAGGTCAAAACATTTAGTATACTCATAAGGTAAGTTGTATAATCTTACATGATATTATATTTTACCTCATCTATGGCACATAACATCATTCAGTCTCAAAATTATTTTCATTTTATTTCTAATATCATTCTTTTTTTTTTCAGTTTTTGGCCAGGGCTGGATTTGAACCTGCCACCTCCAGCATATGGTGTCAGTGCCCTACTCCTTTGAGCCACAGGCACCGCCATCTAATATCATTCTTAATATGATTACATATGGCATACTTCATATCCCCCAAAAGATGCAGTTATTTAATTTTTTTCTCCTTTCTTTATTTAGGAAAGACTGTTTTTCGGTGGCTTTCAGTTCTCATAAGTATTTAATTAAATGTAGATTGTATGGTACATTGGTGACCATCAAACATTATGTCTTTCAGCAGGCAATAATTAAAAAGGGCAAAATATTCTAAATGAATTTTTAAATACCTTCTTCTAATCATTAAACACGGTTACCACAGCCATATTTTGTAAATGTAAAACACTGGAGTTCTCACAAGTATGCTCGTCACAGTCATTTTTTATTGATGATCTATCTGAGCTTCATTTCCTAGCTGAGAAACCTTGTCGGTCAATTTATTCCAACATAACACCGTTTGGTCGGGTGGTTATTAATCCTGTAATTGTTCACGGCATGCCAGAAATAATTCAGTTAATTATTACAATATGTCTTACTTTGCTATGCTTCTCTATGTCAAAATACCCTTTGCATATATTGGAGGGAAAATCAGCTACCTATTTTAATTCTAGACATAAAATTGATTACTAACTAAAAATATAAAAGAAAGACATTTTTTGTTTTTTCTATATAGAATATCTGCTGCCCTATGTGTCCGTAGATAAATCATAACCTCCCAATTTTAATTGACCCATCACATCTATTCTTAGAAACAATCTGAAAGAATCATCTTAACTGAATATTAGTTTCAATTAAGTGCCGTGGTTTAAAAATTCACCCTAGATCATATTAAAAAAATTTTCATTTTTCTAATCCAATATGTGGAAATAGAGCTAATGTCTACAGTTTCATTACAGTCATGAAATTAAATGTTGTAGAGTTAGGTAAAAAGTCGCGATGTTGTATATAATAACTTTCATAGACAGAATTAAATTTGGTTAAAGGTATTTGTGGTTGGATATGCCTGAGTGGATTCCAGAATGTAAAATCCTATCAATAAAACATATAATGTATGGATTATTGCATTCTAACACTCACAATAGGTTATTTTAGTTCACCATGGAAATGGAAAATGCAATATTCATTATGCAGACTTGTGCTTGCATTAAATCAAGTTCAGCAGAAGCCTTCCATAAGAGAAGGGAATATAACCACTGCTTTACAGTTAGCTTTTTTAGCTGATCTCTAACTTAAAACAAGAAAATGAACATGTGCTCATTAACCAAATTAATACTCCTCTCTTAGATCGAAATGTTGCAAGAAGACGAGGCCCAATGGAGAAAAGAAACACCCAAACACCCTGTTTACAAGAGAAAAGGTTTTATTTCAGCAGGTGGAGCAAGGGCACAGAAGAATTCAAAATGGCTGTGCTTACCAACTGGCTCAGTCTTCTCCTTTCTATCTCCAGTCAAAAAGTTCCAACCCATGGGTAGTTTTCCCATTGGACAGTTTGAATCAAGCTGGAGAAGTGGGCTTTGGCTTTTATAGAACTGTGGGCTATTACAGAAGTAGAAGTGTTAGCTTCCAAGTCCAAGGAAGGTAAGTTTCTACAAATTCCTGAAAGCTGAGTCACCATGGGGAGGACCTCACAGGTATATCCTTTGGGTCTCCTTGAGAAGACTGTTGTCTTAGACCTTATGTTTTCTGGGTGTTCTCTCTCATAAGGAACTATAGTATTAATTGGCTGTAGTCAAAAGACCTTGGAGAAGTTTAAAGGCAGAGCAGATTTCATTACTATTGATGGTGGTGAGGAAGTTCAGAAACAAATAAATAAAACATTTCTTCTATTTTATATAGTACAAATCACCTGTGATTTGGAAGGTAGAAAATCATGAGGTTAGCAGGAGATCACTTAATTTGGGGTGAGTTTGACTCAGGATTTGCTGTATGTTAGTATTAGGAGTTAAGGCAAGCCCCCTAAATATTAACTTATGTATAAAAATGATATAATTATTTTGCAGATCAGACATAAAAATGAAATGATGTATTGAGAGAGGATACCCGAGAAGGGTGAGGTCTGGGAGAACAGGTCTTCTCAGGGAGACCACAAGGATGCTCCTGCAGGGTCCTCTCCATGATGACTCAGCTCTTGGGAATTTGTAGATTTCCTGGAACCTGGAAATTTCCAAGTTTTGTGAAATCCTGTAGTTCTGTAGGGGCTGGACTAGCATCTCCCACTTGATTCAAAATGGCCAATGAGAAGGGCACCTGTGGGGTAGAACTTTTTGACTGTCAATAAAAGGAGAAAGACCAAGCCAGTCGGTGAGTGTGGCCATTTGGAAATCTATGCTGTAAGCTCCTGGCTGATGAATAAAGCCCTTCCTCCTATAAACGTGGTGTTTGAGTGCTCTTTCTCTCCATTGGGCCTCGTCTTCCTGCAACAGTATGAGAATATCTTTTTTTTTTTTTAATTTTAAGTGCTGTACACTTGTAAAGCCTAATGTTAAGTTTACACATTTGCACCTATACTATTTAGAATCACACACCAGTGTTAACATTTATTACCTATTCTTTAGTTCTACTGACTATTTGAGCTATTTAATAGATTAGTATATTTTATTATATTTTTGGTATATGTGATTTGGATAATAAAGAACATATCAGTCTTTGTTGCCTATTCCTAAAGCTTGAAAAACACTGGGAATTTCCTGAGTGATAGGAATTCCTTTGTTATGCTAATAAAGTCACACAGGTTGGGCCCCTATATACTTCAAAATGGAGACAGAACCCCAGAGAAACCAACCATATGATTAGAAGATTGGGATTTGAGGCAGGTCCAACTTCCAGGACTGAGAGGAGTTCTGGAGTTGGAATCTAACAATGTTGACAGTGATCTAATCAATTGTGCTTGCCCAAAGAAATCTCAATAAAAACTCTGGACATAGACTCTCAGTAAAGTATACTGTTAGTAAACCCACTTAAGAGGATGACAGATCTTTCTTTGGGACTTTCAGTCTCCCCTCTGTGTGTCTCTTTCTCATTTTACTATTCCTGAATTGTGTACTTTGTAATATGCAGTAAAGCTATAATCATGACAATAACAGTTTCTTGAAGTCCGTGAAACATTCTAGTGAATTATTATTCTACTAGGAAGGAAGCTATGAATTTATATCTTGTCAGGCTACAGTGTGGGTGGCCCCTGAGATTTGTAGCAGCATGTAAGATGAGTGCAGTCTTATGGAAGGTTGAGCCATTAAACCCCTCGATTATGACACTTACTCAGGGTAGTTAGTGCCAAGATTGTGTTGCAGTTCACTCACTTACTTAGGGTGGAAATAGAACATTTGTGATATTTGCCCACAGAAGAGAAAAACACAACTAAACTCAGGTAGTAGGGGGAAGAGGCAGGGGGAATTGGTGTGTTCTCACCTAATGGGCACAATGTAAGGGTATATGGCACATGTTCTGGGTAAAGGGCACAAGTACAACTTGGATTCTACCTAAAAAACATGAACAATGTAACCTAATTAATTGTATCTCATAGTAAACAGAAATGGAAAAAATGAAATTGAAAATGAAAATATTGATATAGAAAAGAAATAGTACTTTCCCCCCAAACATGGCAATATGATTGCACACTAAAATAAATAAATAAATACCCTAAGAATTACTATAAAAACTTTCCAAGATACTATACTAACTATCAGTAATTCAGGAAATATGAGCTGTATGTAGTTTGACCTGCCTTGATAGAAATCAATTGAGTCAAGCCATATAATTGATTATCTTAGAATTTAAAAATGTAACTATATTTTTAAACTTATTGACTTTCAGTAAGTAGATGTGTCAAAATTTTAAGGTGTGGAAGAATATATATAAATCTAGGAATGCTATAAAAATAATAACAAAATACCCACAGTTCTTTAAAAATGCACACTAAAATTTAAATGAAGTAACAAAAAATTCCAAGGAACACAAAGAAAGAGGAAACTGAGACTATACAGATGCCCTATTAGAGAAAGGGGTGAGAATGGTGTTATGGTTGATGTTGGGTTAGCCAATAAATGTGTTGGAGTTTTAATGCCCAGAGAGGGGCATGGGAAACTATGTGTAGCACACGTAATTAAGAGTTGGAAATGGGGCCACCCTGCTTGAAGGTCTTCATACTCAATTAAAATCTGTACTAGAAAGAAAAAAAATTACAAAAATCCTTTTGTTTTCCTGGGAGCCTGATAGATTTTGTCGTCTATGCTTTCCTCTCATTGTATATATTAAAAATCTATTAATGAGCTTGCAAAAATGTAAACTATACCCAGAGGCAAAAACTAAGTCAAGGCAGGTGTCCCAGAATAAATGGAACCAACTGTAGTTGGTTTTAGCCTTGAAAATATTTATCTTGGGTGGTGTCTGTGGCTCAAAGAGTAGGGCACTGGCCCCATATGCCGGAGGTGGCGGGTTCAAACCCAGCCCTGGCCAAAAACTGAAAAAAAAAAAAATATCTGACATGGAAGAAATTGACATAGACTGCCCCCAAAGAATTATTCTACCAGTGAACAGGTACCAACAAATCTCTTCCCTATAGGACACCAATGGAGACAAAGACCCTATCTGGAACTTTGATGCTCAGGATAGCTGAG
>CAUYQV010030420.1:0-14086 GCA_963574575.1 Galagoides demidoff | reverse complement strand
CCCTCCCCTAAATACAATCAGCCCCCTGAGCCCCTCCTTTGAAAAGTAGACCCTGCATGGGGTGCTCTCTTGCTCATCAAGACCGGGCACTCTGCCTGAGCAGCCCACAAGCCTTCCTGCTCTGGCCTCCAAGCACGTGGGCGCCATGAGCCGAGACTCCAGAGGCACAAGCCTCCAGCCCTGATTTCCAAGGTGGGGGGCCTTTGGACGTCCCCAAGTGTTATTCAAAAGAAATTCCAAGGTCAAATACATTTGAGAAACCCTGGCTAAAGTGCAACATAGGTTACAACACAGGTAATTAATACAGGGGTCCTTAGTGTCAGATGTTCTGACATGCACTGTGGTCATGGTAGAATTAGAGAATTGTACATTACAATTGTATGTTAGAATTGTGTTATGCAGTGTCTTCAAAATGCGTTTAACCTGGAAACCCTTGTTCTTGAATTACTTTAAATAAACAATCACCTAGGGGAATATCCTTTAAAGAGGAATGATAGAAACAAGCACCAAAACTCATTTTAGCTACTTGAGATACAAAAACATTAGAAAAAAAAAATAGTCCATAGTTTATTTTGGTGCCTCTACAAAAGTCTGAAGAGGAAAAAAACTTCTTAAAGTTGAATCTAATTCAGAATTATTCTGACATTATGTAAAAGCACTTTCTCTGTTTCAGTCTACACTGAGTGTTTTGGCTCATAAATTACACTCAGGAAATAGCAGGTTTTGGCCATCAAACACATCCTACCATTTTATTGAGGCTCTGATCTTAAGCCTGACATTTCCAAGATAAAATAGCCTCCTCACAAGGCATTCCTGCACAAGCTCTGATTGTTGCTCTGCCCTGCGAGGACTCCAGCACCCACTGTGTCCCAGGTGCCATCTCCACTCCCTGCTGCAACGTGGGGACGTCTCCTCTGCCCAGGGGCTGCAGGTGGTTACCAAGCCATGCTCTCAACTCCCTTCCAGGTCTGCACACCTCATTCTTATAACTCAGACGAAGGGATTTTTGAATATTTCATTGTCTTACTGGGGTGAGGGTGAGACTCCCAGTGCCCCCCCCCTCACTAATTGAAGCAGGCTGTCACACCAGCACACAGGACACCATGCACAGACTGTGGAGGGCGGCCTCACCACCATTCTTGACATCACCCTGCCACCGATTTAAAGACTTCCTGAGGTCTTTAAATCTCAGCAGTTTAAACTGAGACCCTTACATCTTTTTATTTCTTTGGGGTACATTATCATCTTTAGTAACTACCTCATCTTTGCTTAGATACCATCTGAGAGATTTTGAAAACCTTAAGTGCGTCTTACATATTGACATGAAAATGATAATAAAGTTCTGGAATTTTAAAGTGAGAGAGAACCCCAGAGGTAATCTTGTCCAACCTTGATTTTATACAACAGGAAAGTGAAGCCTGAACAGTAAAGGGCTTTGCTGCATGGCATTTTAAAAGGACCATCGTGGGGTGGCCACCAGCTCCTCCCGGCATTGCACAATTGTGGGAGCAGGAGATTCAGTGCAGGGGGATGCACAGATTCTCTCTTCTGTTGTGACTTACATTCCATTTTGAAGAACTGGGAATTGAACCCAATCTTCCTATTTCTCTTACTCGCTGTCTGTTCCCCTTCCTTTTTATATCACAATGTTCCTTTTTTTTTTTTTTTTTTGAGACCAAGTCTCACTATATCACTCTTGGTAGAGTGTCATGGCGTCACAGCTCACATTAACCTCCAACTCTTGGGCCTAAGCGATTCTCTTACCTCAGCCTTCCAAGTAGCTAGGACTATAGGCGCTCACCACAATGCCTGGCTATTTTGTTGCTGTTGTTACAGTTGTCATTGATATTTAGCTGGCCAAGACTGTGTTTAAATCTACCAGCCTGGGTGTATGTGGCTGGCGCCATACACACTGAACTATGGGCACTGCCCAACGATGGTACTTTTAAAATGCCATTTCTATGTAATGTCGAAGACTGATGGAAGAATATTGACATTTCAATTAAAGCTACCTTTGTAAACTAATTAAAGTTACTAAGTCTATTTCTAAGGCACCTGGCTCCAGATGGGGCCACCTCAATGAGAAGAAATGAAAGAAGACAAAGTTTGACCTTCCAAGGGACAGCGCAGAGCCATCCAACATAGCCTCTGTGACAAAAAAGAGGGGAATGGTCTGAAGGGGGACAGTGCAGAGCCACCCAATATAGCCCCTGTGACAAAACACAGGGGAGCAGTCTGAAGTGGGACAGTGCAGAGCCACCTATCACAGCCTCTCTGGCAAAACACAGAGGAGAGGTCTCAAGGGGACAGCACAGAACCACCCAACATAGTCCCTGTGACAAAACACAGGGGAATGGTCTGAAGCAGGACAGGGCAGAGCCACCTATCACAGCCTCTATGACAAAACACAGAGGAGCGGTCTCAAGGGGGACAGCACAGAGCCACCCAACATAGCCTCTGTGACAAAACACAGAGGAGCAGTCTCAAGGGGGATAGCGCAGAGCCACCCAACATAGCCTCTGTGACAAAACACAGGGGAGTAATCTGAAGGGGGACAGTGCAGAGCCACCCAACATAGTCCCTGTGACAAAACACAAGGGAGCTGTCTGAAGGGGGACAGCCACAGCAAACCAACATAACCCCTGTGACAAAACATAGGGTAGCAGTCTTAAGTGGGATAGTGCAGAGCCACCCAACATAGCCTCTGTGACAATAAACAGAGGAGAGGTCTGAAGGTGGACAGCGCAGAGCCACCCAACATACCCTCTGTGACAAAACACAGGTGAACAGTCTCAAGGAGGACAGCCCAGAGCCACCCAACATAGACTTGGTGACAAAATACAGGAGTGCGGTCTAAAGGAGGACAGCACAGAGCCACCCAAAATAGCCTATGTGACAAAACACAGGGGAGAAGTCTGAAGGGGGAAAGCGCAGAGCCACCTAACATAACCTCTGTGACAAAACACAGGGGAGCCGTCTGAAGGGGGAGAGCCACAGCAAACCAACATAACCCCTGTGACAAAACACAGGAGAGAGGTCTGAGGGGTATAGCACAGAGCCACCCATCATAGCCTCTTTCACAAAATAATAGGGTGCGGTCTTAAAGAGGATAGAGCAGAGCCACCTATCATAGCCTCTGTGAGAAAACTCAGGAGAGCGGTCTGAAGAGGGACAGCGCTGAATCACCCATCATAGCCTCTGTGACAAAACACAAGGGGAGCAATCTGAAGGGGGACAGTGCAGAGCCACACAGCATAGCCTCTGTGACAAAATACAGGGGGAGCGGTCTGAAGGGGGTCACCGCTAGCCACCTATCATAGCCTCTGTGACAAAACTCAGGGGAGCGGTCTGAACGGGGACAGTGCTGAGCCACTGAACATAGCCTCTATGAAAAAATACAGGGGAGTGGTCTGAAGGGAGACAGCACTGAGCCACCCAAAATAGCCTCTCTGACAAAATAAAGGGGTGCGGTCTGAAGTGGGATAGCGTACAGCCACCCAATATACCCTCTGTGACAAAACTCAGGGGAACTGTCTGAAGGGGGAAAGTGCAAAACCACCCAACTAAGCCTTTGTGACAAAACACAGGAGAGGGGTCTGATGGTCAACAGCGCATAGCCACCCAACATACTCTCTGTGACAAAACAGAGGGGAGCGGTCTAAAGGGGGACAGCGCAGAGCCAACCAACATAGCACCTGTGACAAAACACAGGGGAACCGTCTGAAGGGGGACAGCACAGAGCCACCCAGCATAGCCTCTGTGACAAAATACAGGGAGCAGTCTCAAAGGAGACAGCGCTGAGCCAAACAACATAGCCTCTGTGACAAAATACAGGAAGTGGTCCTAAGGGGGACAGCTCAGAGGCACCCAACATAGACAGAACATAGGAGAGCGGTCTGAAGGGGTACAGTGCAGAGCCAACTATCATAGCCTCTGTGACAAAATAAAGGGGCACATTCTGAAGGGGGACAGCGGAGAGTCACCTATCATAGCCTCTGTGACAAAACACAGGGAGCCGTCTGAAGGGGGACAGCGCAGAGCCACCCAACATGGCCTCTGTGACAAAATAAAGGGGCAGGGTGTAAAGGGGGACCGCACAGAGTCACCTATCATAGTCTCTGTGACAAAACTCAGGGGAGTGGTATGAAGGGGGACAGCGCAGAGCCACCCAACATAGCCTCTGTCACAAAACATAGGGCACCGTCTGAAGGGGGATAGCGCAGAGCCATCCAACATAGTCCCTGTAACAAAATAAAGGGAGTGGTCTGAAGGGGGACAGCGCAGAGGTACCCAACATACCCTCTGCGACAAAATACAGGGAGCGGTCTGAAGGGGGACAGCGCTGAGCCACCCAACATAGCCTCTGTGACAAAACACAGGGGGAGCAGTCTCAAGGAGGACAGTGCAGAGTCACCCAACAAAGCCTTTGTGACAAAACACAGGGGAGTGGTCTGAAGGGGGACAGTGTACAGCCACCCCATGAAGCCTCTTTCACAAAATAATAGGGCACAGTCTTAAAGGGGACAGCGCAGAGCCACCTATCATAGGCTTTGTGAGACAACTCAGGGGAGTGGTAAGAAGGGGGACAGTGCAGAGCCACCCAACAAAGCCTTTGTGACAAAAGGCAGAAGAGCGCATGAAGGGGGAAAGTGTTGAGCCACCCAACATGGCCTCTGTGACTAAACACAGGGGAAGTGATCTAGAGGGGGACATCGCTGAGCCAGCCAACATAACCACTGTGAAAAAAGACAGAGAATCAGTCTGAAGTGGACAGCGCAGAGCCACCCAATATAGCCTCTGTAACAAAACACAGGGGAGCCATCTGAAGGGGGACAGCACAGAGTCACCCAACATAGACTCTGTGACAAAACATGGGTGTGCACTCTGAAGCAAGACAGCAAAGAGCCACCCAACATAGCTCTGTGACAAAACACAGGTCAGTGGTCCAAAGGGGGGACAGCGCAGAGCCACCCAACACAGCCTCTGTGACAAAATAAAGGGAACGGTCTGAAGAGGGACAGGGCAGAGCCACCCAACATACCCTCTGGGACAAAATACGGGGAGCAGTCTCAAGGGGGACAGAGCAGAGGTATCCTACATAGCCTCTGTGACAAGAAACAGGGGAGCAGTCCTAAGGGGAACAGTGCTGAGCCACCCAACCAAGCCTCTGTGACAAAACACATGGGAGTGCTCGGAAGGGGGACAGAGCAGAGCCACCCAAAAAAGCCTTTGTGACAAAACACAGGAGAGTGGTCTGAAAAGGTACAGTGTACAGCCACCCAACATAGCACCTATGACAAAACACAAGGGAACTGTCTGAAGGGGAACAGCAAAGAGCCACCCAACATAGCCTCTGTGACAAAATACAGGGAGTGGTCTCAAGGGGGATAGTGCTGAGCCACCCAACATAGCCTCTATGAGAAAACACAGGAGAGCAGGCTAAAGGGGGATGGCGCAGAGCCACCCAACATAGCCTCTGTGACAAAATACAGGGAGTGGTCTGAAGGGGGACAGCTCAGAGGCACCCAACATGGTCTCTGTGACAAAACATAGGGAAGCGGTCTAAGGGGGACAGTGCAGAGCCAACTATCATAGCCTCTGTGACAAAATACAGGAGCGTGGTCTGAAGGGGGACAGTGGAGAGTCACCTATCATAGCCTCTGTGACAAAACACAGGGGATAGGTCTGAAGGGTACAGCGCAGAGTCATTCAACACAACCTCTGTGACAAAACTCAGGGGAGTGGTCTGAACTGGACAGTGCAAAGATACCTATCATAGCCTCTGTAACAAAACTCAGGGGAGCGGTCTGAAGAAGGACAGCGCAGAACCACCCAACATAGGCCTCTGTGACAAAATAAAGGGGAAGAGTGTACAGACATAGTCTCTGTGACAAAACACAAGGGAGCAGTCTGAAGGGGGAAAGCGCAGAGCCACCCAACCTAGCCTCTGTGACAAAACTCAGGTCAGCAGTCCGAAGAGAGACAGCGCAGAGCCACCCAACACAGCTTCTGTGACAAAATACAGGAGAGCGGTCTGAAGGGGGACAGCGCTGAGTCACCCAACATAGCCTCTGTGACAAAACACAAGGGAACAGTCTGAAGGGGGACAGTGCAGAGCCACCCAACATAGCCTCTGTGACAAAACACAGGGGAGTGGTCTGAAGGGGGAAAGCATAGAGCCACCCAACATAGCCTCTTTCGCAAAATAATAGGGCACGGTCTGAAGGGGGACAGCGCAGAGTCACCCAAAAAAGCCTTTGTGACAAAACACAGGAGAACGGGCTGAAGGGGGACAGCGCTGAGCCATCCAACATAGCCTCTGTGAAAAAATACAGAGAGTGGTCCAAAGGGGGACAGCGCAAAGGCACCCAACATAGCCTCTGTGACAAAACAAAGGGGCGTGGTCTGAAGGAGGACAGCACAGAGTCACCTATCAAAGCCTCTGTGACAAAACAGAGGGGAGCCATCTGAAGGGGGACAGTGCAGAGCCACCCAACACAGCCTCTGTGACAAAACACAGGGGAGTGGTCTAAAGGGGGACAGCACAGAGCCACCCAACATACCCTCTGTGATAAAACACAGGTCAGTGGTCTGAAGGGGAACAGCACAGAGCCACCCAACAAAGCCTTTGCGACAAAACACAGGAGAGCAGTCTGAAAGGGTTAGCGTACAGCCACCCAACATAGCTCTTGTGACAAAACTCAGGAGAGCGGTCTGAAGGGGGACAGCACAGAGCCACCCAACATAGCCTCTGTGACAAAAAACAGGAGAGCATTCTGAAGGGGGACAGAGCTGAGCCACCCAACATAGCCTCTGTGACAAAACACAGAGGAGCGATCTGAAGGGGACAGCACAGAGCCATCTAACATAGCCTCTGTGACAAACACAGGGGAACCAACAGAAGGGAGACAGCACAGAGCCACCTATCATAGCCTCTGTGACAAAACTCAGGGGAGCAGTCTGAAGGGGACAATGCAGAGACACCTATCATAGCCTCTGTGACAAAATAAAGGGGCGCGTTCTGAAGGGGGACAGAGTTGAGCCACCCAACATACCCTCCGTGACAAAATATAGTGAGCGGTCTCAAGGGGGACAGCGCAGCGCCACCCAACATAGCCCCTGTGACAAAACACAGGAGAGTGGTCTGAAGGGGGACAGCGCTGAATCACCCATCATAGCTTCTGTGACAAAACACAGGGGACCCGTCTGAAGGGGACAGCACAGAGCCATCTAACATAGCCTCTGTTAAAACACAGAGGAGCGGTCTGAAGGGGGGACAGTGCAGAGTCACCCAACATAGCCCCTGTGACAAAACACAGGGGAGTAGTATGAAGGGGGACAGTGCAGAGCCACCAAACATAGCCTCTGTGACAAAACACAGGGGAGCGGTCTAAAGCGGGTATCGCAGAACCACCCAACTTAACCTCTGTGACAAAACACAGGAGAGTGGTCTTAAGGTGTTAACGCAGAGCCACCCAAGTTAGCCTCTGTGACAAAACACTGGGGAGTGGTCTGAATGGGGACAGAGCAGAGCCACTCAACATAGCTGCACTGAGGATATTTTCTAATGCATGCTGAGGGACAATTCTATCACAGATTTCTTTGTCAGGGACCCAGGAGAACTTCTGTATTTTCTCAACAAAATTAAAAAACCATAGCAAACATGTCAATTCACATAAATGGTGACATTTCTAAAAGTAATAACTTCTTTAAACTTTTTTTGCTTGTTTTACTGGTAGTCACCTCTTTTCACCCTTCACAAAGAACACTCCCCCTGTCCCAAAGTCATTGCACAGACACAGCCATGCTACATGTCCCTGGTTGGGAGGTGTCACACTGCATGGACCAGGGCCTGGAGAGAAGCCAGCCTCGGCTGTCCGCACAGCTCCCCATCTCTTTTCCTATTCATTCCCTTCCTTCCCCGCTCCTCTAATGGTGCCCCATCTTTGAAGACCTTTGATTTATTTGCTCATTCAACAAAACCCACTGAAAGCCTGCCACCCGCATATGGGGCTGTAAAGCAAATAAGACCATCAGTAGTTTACATGTGTATGGAGAGGACATCCCATGAAACTGCACTGCCCCTGTGACTGTTCCTTGTTTATTAAATCTCTTCTCAGACATCTGTGACACTGGCTGGGATGCGCCTACCAGGTCGCAGGAAATGGCACCAGGTGTTTCCAGTAGCACGAGGGGCAGGTAATCATGTGCCAAATGGAAACAGTACGACGTACACCACCCTGGTGACCTATGACCATTTCATCACGAGGGCACTGCTCAGATAGGACCCCAAGGAGTGAGCTGGTTAAGAGCACCCAGGTACTGAGGGGGACATCCAGGTGAGTGGGGCACTGTGAGCATTGGACCCAAAGCATGACTGTGAAAATCACCCAGAAAACACACGTGAAGGTGAACTACAGGAACTTTACAGAGAAACAAGAAAAGAATCAGGGCCATTTGGGAGATTTCTGCCCCTACACCATACACTGTGATTTCATGAGTATATCATTACACCCATCTGATTTAATGGATGACCTCTATCCTGGTTAAATTCCTGCACAGGCCTTTCAGAAGAAAACTAGAAAGAGCATCCCTCCCAGTCTTGCAACAAAAAGTCCAGGTTGCAAATTGAAGACTTTTCTGGAACCTATTATAGCACAGAGGTGTTGAGCAACTAACTAATCTGAAATTTAAGGAAAAGTAGCCACCTGCAGGGAAAAAACAGGACGAGAGCATCTTATTAGCTGGCAGACACATACCAAATTGCACCAGGAAGAGTTCAGCCAAAAACTTCTAAGGAATCAGCAAAGGCAGAATGTGAACAATAAAACAAGCAATCATGAAGCTTCAAGGAAAGGAGGACTTCAGTGCTTACTCACACCCTCTTCAGCACACAACTCAATGAATGCTCACAGAAAAGGCTGGTCAGAGGACTCACTGCTGGGAAAGTGCAGGTGGTGCAGGCCTGGCCAGAGGACTCACTGCTGAGAAACTAGGTGGTGCAGGCCTGGCCAGAGGACTCACTGCTGAGAAAGTGCGGGTCTTATAGGCCTGGCCAGAAGACTCATTGATGAGAAAGTGCAGGTCTTGCAGGCCTGGCCAGAAGACTCATTGCTGAGAAACCAGGTGGTGAAGGCCTGGCCAGAAGACTCACTGCCAGGAAAGTGCAGGTGGTGCAGGTGTGGCCAGAGAACTCACTGCTGAGAAAGTGAGGGTCTTGCGGGCCTGGCCAGAGGACTCACTGTCGGGAAAGTGTGGGTCTTGACGGCCTGGCCAGAGGACTTACTGCTGAGAAACCAGGAGGTGCAGGCCTGGCTGCACCTACATCTGGGACGAGGTGGAAGGCACAGCATGAGGCAGGATCTCTTTCCAGGAAACCTGATAGACCCAAGTCCAGAACTGCTGGGAAAGAACACAAACACTAGACCCCCAGAACACTGATTCAGAGCCACTGCAGTCAGCAGGCGGGGAAGAAAAACAAAATCTAAGCAGGGGAATAGAGGCAGGAATAGCAGCGGGGCTGAGAAGGGCAGCTTGGGGAGGGGCAGGAACACTAAAGGCTGCAGGGTCTACTAGGAGACCCAGGGACCCAGCAGTTGCCTTAGGCAGAAGCTTAATCAGAAGAGCAAGATACACCCTGCCACCGCCCCACCAGGCAAACAAGTGTTGAGCTGAAGTTATGATAATAACTTCAGAAGATGAGCGCAGAGAGAGGCTGACACTCTGAGAATCAGTGCAAAGAGAGGACCTAAAAACAAGAATGAAAAATGCACTGAAAAAACCCTCAGGCAAACCAGTCCCCACCATGATAAACACCACGCAGACTAGAGGGACCTGAGGGTCACCTGCACTGGCAGTAGCCATAGCAACAGCAACTTGCAAAGCCCTTCAGCTGCTGGCAAGATTGAATCAAATCCCCACATCGAAGGTCTAAAAGAAGGAAAAATACATTTATTTTCAGGCACAAATGAATATTTGTCTTTTACTATCCACCTTTCAACAAAGTTCTGAGACATAAATAAGCTAAAAACACACATATATTCTCACATATTCTCTCTCTCTCAATGAAGCCAGACTCAGGTATAAACCTTTCAGATTAGAAGAAATTTTAAAGAACTGAGATTAACATGTTCAAAATGTGGAAAGTATACAAAACTGAATGGGTACTTCGAGTAGACAGATGGAAAGTATAAAAAAGAATCAAAATGCTAGAAATGAAAACCATATTAACAAAAATAAAAAATGCCTCTGATAGGCTCAGCAACAGACTTAACAAATCTGAGAGTGAACTTGAAGACAGATCAATAAAAATTAACCAAAATGAAACATAAGGAGAAAAAAATATAACAAAGGATCCAAAACTTGTGGGACAATATCAAAATATCTAATGTGTGCAACTGGAATCCAAGAATTAGGAAAAAAAAGAAATAGGCCCCCCAAATAGTCAAGAATTTTCCAAAATAAATAATAGGAAAACATAAATCTAAAGAACACCAAAGGATAATAAATGCCAAAAATCAAACAAATCAATATCAAACCTAAGTATACCATATTCAAACTTCTAAAAAGCACACAGAAACAAACAAACAAAAAAAACCTTGAAGGTAGTCAAAAGAAAAAAAAATAAAATATTACAGAGCAACAATGTTAAGAATTATGGAAAACCTCATATAATACAAGCCAGAAGGTGGTAGGATAAAACCTTTAGAGTATTAGAAAGAAAACTATATCAACACAAAATTCTATAACTAGGGGCAGAGACAAGATAGCAGACTGCAGCCAGCTTTTTACAGAGGCTCCCATCCAGAAGGAGACTTAAAGGACAGAAGTTTAGCAAGGGAGCTGATGGTTTGGAGCGGAGCCAAGAGAGAAGATTGAAGAATGCACTTCAACCTTGCTGAGGCGAGCTGTGACCCCCAAAATACAATCAAAAGGTACAAAATCCACCACGAAGCAGACGGAAGTCCCCTCCCCCACAAGAAGGGCTCACAGTTTACTCCATACAAACAAGCAAACAGAGTTCAAATATCTTCCCACTCTATCCCACAGGAGAGACCCCCTAAAAATTTGACCTCCTACCCTTGCTGGTGTGCCATGGCACCCTTCTGCCAGGCATAAAACTGTAAAACTTTATAAAACTGTATATATTGCCTACCTGCAACTCTGAACTCTAAGGATTCCTTCCCACTCTCACCCCGAGGTCTGGAGGTTTGTCATGCATGGAGTCCAGATTCCTGGGCATTTCCTGGAGAGAAGTGGAGGGGAAAAGGGCTGGTGCTGGTCTGTGCTGACTCTGTGGCATGGGAGTGAGCAGAAGTCGGTCAGCTGAGAGGGAGCTACACAGGAGCGGTGGTATCCTGAGAGCAGCAGCTGCAGCACTGGGAGGGGCTTGCATCCCTAAGGCCATTCCAGACAGACATGCCCTGTCTCTCTGGGCAACCAGAGGTTTTGGGAATTTTTCTCCCATGACAGCCACTGGTGGAGCAGATTTGGGAAATTCTGTGAGTACTGGCCTGTGTGGAGCGCAGGGACTAGAATACACGCAGCTCACAGACTTACAGGGACTGCTTATTTGACCATAATAGTACCTAGCCCTCAGGGGGATATAGCTGAGACAAAGGCAATGGGCGGGCAGAGGCTGGAATTGCCACCTGAGTGTAAACTCTAATTGCTTGCTGCCCAGGGCTGACTTTCTTATCAGCTCTAGCAGCATTTGACCTGCAGAGGAATTTAGCCAAGGCGCAGCGCTGGAACTGAGTGAACTACCCCAACCTATAATAAGGTTGACAGGCATCATCTTCCCCGGCCGGACTCAGATTTCCAGGTGACTCTGGCAGTCATAAACCCCGGGAGCAGTTACTTACTGGAGTGAACTGTGTCACAGCAAGGTGGAGAAAGAGGTACCAACCTTCCCAGACTAATTCATTTGCTGGGTGGGTCCCTTTTCCCTCACGGAGCACTGGAGCAAGTTACACCCGAGCTGTGAGCAGACCCCTCTTATCTAGCTGCCAGAGACATTTAAATTCTCCCACCTGAGATTGGTGCTGACTGGGACAACCGATTTGGACCCCTTGAACTGGGAAAGTCACCCAAAGACTATCCAAAGCGGCACCCTGGGTGTATAGTTGAGGGAAGGTTTGATTTTCCTTGCCCAATTGTTGTTTGTGGGGGGCGGGGAGACTTAATTGCTGGTATTTCTCCATAGCAGAGACTTCAGCCAAGAGTAACTGATTCACTAGAGTAGAACAAAGACCAGCTGAAAATAAAAAAGAGCCACTTAGCCCCCACCAGACCAAGCAGGTCCCCAGTCTCTCAGGCCATAACACCGTACAGGTCCTTGACAGAACTCAAGGGGAAAAGCCAAATGGGGTAAAGTAATCATGGGGCACAATCAGCAGAAAAGGTCTGGTAATATGAATAACCAGAGTAGATCCATCCCCCAAGAAAGGATGTGTCTGGGAATATGAATAACCAGAGTAGGTCAATCCCCCCCCCCCAAGGAAGGATGTAGTAGACAAAACTGAACATACCCTTTATAAACAGATGGCTGAGATGTCAGAAATTGAATTCAGAATTTGGATTGCAAATAAGATTAATAGAATAGAGGCAAAGATAGAATTAGAAATTCAAGAAGCATTCCAAAAGTCCACTCAAGAATTCAACGAACTCAAAGACAAAACCAAAAAAGATTTTGAAAAATTGATGAAAGAGATTGCAGCACTCAAAGATCTGAAAAATACAGCAGAATCCTTTGGTAACAGAATGCAGGAGGCAGAAGAAAGGATCTCAGATGTAGAAGACAAAGTTTCTGAACATGCCCAAGTGTCCAAAGAGGATCAGAAATGGAAAGCAAAAATGGATCATTCTCTCAGAGAGCTCTGGAATAATTTGAAGAAAACTAATATTCGCCTTTTAGGAATCCCTGAAGGTAATGAAGTTGCTTCACAAAACACAGAAACTCTTCTTTATGAAATTATGAAAGAGAACTTTCCAGATATGCCAAGAGATCCTGAAATCCAGATAGCAGACAGCTTCAGAACCCTAGCACAACTCAACCCGAATAAGACATCCCCCAGACACATCATAATTAACTTCACTAAAGTTAATATGAAAGAGAAAATCTTGAAAGCAGCGAGATGTAAAAAAACCATAACCTAGAAGGGGAAGAATATCAGAATGACTGCAGATCTCTCTGCCGAAACATTTCAGGCCAGAAGAAGGTGGTCATCAACATTTAATCTCCTAAAACAAAATAACTTTCAACCCAGGATCCTGTATCCAGCTAAACTGAGTTTCATCTATGATGGAGAAATTAAATACTTTAATGACATTCACATGTTGAAGAAATTTGCTATAACTAAACCAGCTCTTCAGGAAATTCTCAAACCTATCTTCCATAATGACCAGTGCAATCCTCCACCACAAAAGTAAACCCACTCAGAAACGTTTTATCAAATTCCAACTTCCACAGTGGCAGAAGGATTGAAAATGTCTACTGGACTTTTGAGCAACTTGATGCCCAAAATTTTACCAGGCTTATCAATAATTTCTATCAATGTGAATGGCTTTAATTGTCCTCTAAAGAGGCACAGATTGGCTGATTGGATACAGAAACTCAGACCAGACATCTCTTGTATACAAGAATCTCACCTTACCTTAAAAGACAAATATAGACTCAGGGTGAAGGGATGGTCATCTATATTCCAGGCTAATGGAAAGCAGAAAAAAGCAGGTGTCACAATTTTATTTGCAGATATAATAGGTTTTAAACCAACAAAAGTAAGCAAAGATAAAGATGGCCACTTTATATTTGTTAAGAAGAATATTCAATATGATGAGATCTCAATTATTAATATCTATGCACCCAACCAGAACACACCTCAATTTATAAAAGAGACTCTAACTGGCATGAGCAACTAGATCTCTCCCAGCTCCATCATAGCTGGAGATTTTAACACTCCTTTGGCAGTGTTGGATAGATCCTCCAATAAGAAGCTTAGCAAAGAAATCTTAGATTTAAATTTAACTATTCAACTTCTGGACTTATCAGACATCTACAGAACATTTCATCCTAACAAAACTGAAT
>CAUYQV010030419.1:0-12954 GCA_963574575.1 Galagoides demidoff | reverse complement strand
TTCAATATACATAAATCTATAAACTTAATACATCACATAAACAAAATAAAAAACAAAGACCACATGATTCTCTCAATCGATGCAGAAAAAGCTTTTGATAATATCCAACATCCTTTTATGACCAGAACACTTAAGAAAATTGGCATAGAAGGGACATTTCTTAAACTGTTAAAGGCCATCTACAGCAAACCTGTAGCCAACATCATATTGAATGGAGTTAAATTGAAATCATTTTCACTCAGATCAGGAATAGGGAGCTGCCCACTGTTTCCACTCCTTTTTAACATTGTAATGGAAGTCCTAGCCATTGCAATCAGGCAAGAAAAGGCAACCAGGGGTATCCATATAAGGTCAGAAGAGATCAAACTTTCACTCTTCCCAGGTGATATGGTTGTATATCTGGAAAACACCGAGGATTCAACTACAAAACTCTTAGAAGCAGTGTCTCAGGTTAGAAAATCAATACACAAATCTATAGCCTTTACATATAACAACAATAGTCAAGCTGAAAAAAAATTCAAGGACTCTATTTCTTTTACAGTAGTGCCAAAGAAGATGAAATATTTGGGAGTTTGCCTAACAAAGGATGTGAAAGAACTCTATAAAGAGAACCATGAAACTCTAAGAAAAGAAATAGCTGAAGATGTTAACAAATGGAAAAACATACCACGCTCATGGCTGGGAAGAATCAACATTGTTAAAATGTCTGCAAAGCAATATACATTTTTAATGCAATCCCTATTAAAGCTCCACTGTCATACTTTCAAGACCTCAAAAAAATAATATTTCGTTTTATGTGGAATAAGAAAAAACCTCAAATAGCCAAACATTACTCAGAAATAAAATCAAATCAGGAAGAATCACATTACCAGACTTCAGACTATGCTATAAATTGATAGTGACCAAAACAGCATGGTACTGGCACAAAAACAGAGAGGTAGATGTATGTAACAGAATAGAGAACTGAGATATGAACCCAGCTACTTACCATCATTTGATCTTCAATAAGCCAATCAAAAACATTCAGTGGGGAAAAGACACCCTATTTAACAAATGGTGCTGTGTGAACCTGCTGGCAACTTGTAGAGGACTGAAACTGGACCCACGCTTTTCACCCTTAACTAAGATAAACTCTCACTGGATAAAAGATTTAAACTTAAGACATGAAACTATAAAAATACTAGAAGAAAGTGCAGGGAAAACACTTGAAAAAATTAGCCTGGGAAAATATTTTAAGAGGAGGACTCTCCTGGGCAACCAAAGCAACACCAGAAATACATTATTGGGATATGATCAAACTAAAAAGCTTCTGCACAGCCAAAAACACAGTAAGTAAAGCAAGCAGACGGCCCTCAGAATGGGAGAAGATATTTGCAGGTCATGTCTCCGACAAAGGTTTAATAACCAGAATCCACAGAGAACTCAAACATACTAACAAGAAAAAAACAAGTAATGCCATCTCAGTTTGGGTGAGGGACTTGAAGAAGACAGGAACATGGCCTACAGACACATGAGAAACAGCTCATCTTCCTTAATCATCAGAGAAATGCAAATCAAAACTACTTTGAGCCATCATCTAATTCCAGTAAGATTAGTCCACATCACAAAATCGCATAACCATAGATGTTGGTGAGGATGTGGAGAAAAGAGAACACATCTGCACTGCTGGTGGGAATGCAAACTAATATGTTCATTTTGGAAAGAAGTCTGGAGATAAAGTAGGGATCTAAAAATAGACCTGCCATTTGATCCTGCAATAGTATATATCGAGAAGACCAAAAATCACTTTATAACAAAGATATTTGCACCAGAATGTTTATTGCAGCCCAATTCATAATTGCTAAGTCGTGGAAAAAGCCCAACTGCTCATCAACCCATGAGTGGATTAATAAATTGTGGAATATGAACACCATGGACTATTATGGAGCCTTAAAAAAAGATAGAGACTTTACCTCTTTTATATTTACATGGATGGAGCTAGAACATAAACATATTCTTCTTAGCAAAGTATCTCAAGAATAGAAGAAAAAGTATCCAATGAACTCAGTCCTACTCTGAAACCAATT
The DNA here is from genome assembly GCA_963574575.1 of Galagoides demidoff. Classification (NCBI taxonomy): domain Eukaryota; kingdom Metazoa; phylum Chordata; class Mammalia; order Primates; family Galagidae; genus Galagoides; species Galagoides demidoff. The sequence goes on along the minus strand of CAUYQV010030419.1, from coordinate 10,888 downwards.
TATAAACACCCACACTTCCATATGAAAGCTATATCCCAACTACAGCCCAAGATGAAGAGGAAAGAGGAGGGGCAGGGGAGGGGAGGTGGGAAGATGGGTAATTGGTGGGACCACACCTATGGTTCATTTTACAAGGGTGCATGTTAAATCTACTAAGTGTAGAATATAAATCCTAGCACAATAACTAAGAAAATGAGGTAAAGGCTATGTTAACCACTTTGATGAAAGTATTTCAAATTGTAAATAAAACGAGCACATTGTACTCCATAATTGCATTAATGTACACAGCTATGATTTAATAAAAAAATTACAATAATAATTTAATGTATTCAAAAATCCATGTAAAGAACAGAGATACTGAGCTGTATAGTAAGATGGACACTGCTAAATTAAAAAAAAAAAACATTATAATGAATGATAAAGATGCTTGGTCTCCCATGAGGCCTTCTGACATCATGTGAATTACAAGTTGTTCTCAAATTCTAAAGACATAGGAATATATATATATATGTTTTGTCATGAGGGGAAGGTTTGCTGGCAGTGGTTTTTCTCAGAGCACATGTATCCTATGTTTCTGAGAAGCAATTTTTTTTTTTAATTCTCCCCTCTGGGATCCCATTCTGTGAGAGGAAAAGCAGACCTGATGGGAAGTAATAGCAGGCTTTTTATGGGCTGTAATTGATGAAAGAATGAAATGCATTAACTAATTGAGAACAGAAAATTGGAGCGCGAGATCCCATTAGAAATCTTTTCTACTTCCTAGATCTTTTCAAAGATTTCCCAAACACTTTTGATTGGCCCCCTCACCACTTTCCATCTGTTCTGTTTTTCTTACTCATTTCCCATTTAACCTGAAACAATGAATTTGCCCATAAAACCAACAACGTAATTTCTTTTTTTCAGATAGATTAGGAAGAAAAGAGAACGAGTTCCTAATTAGGTAATCATCCATCACCTCGTGCAACTAAAGATTTACCATTAACCACTTCTAATACCAGGGAAGGGTGAAAAATGGAACAGAAGGCAGAATTACTGATTTCACTGAGCAGAAATGTTTGCCCTGAAGAGACATTATGGCCTTCAATTTTCCCTGTAATGATCAGCTGTTGTACTTTGGGTGAGGGCAAGAATATGGACTTTAATACAGAACCTTATGGTTTATAAAACGCTTTTGCATGATTTATTATATTCATTCTTCATGTTGACACTACAAAATCAATGATATCCATCCATTTTGCAGATAAATGATAGCTGAAAGATTTATGAGAATTGACCAAGGTTATAGTACTACTACAGAGCATGCCTAACCAGGAAAGCTCTCTCTCCATTACAGAGGGGGTTAATTAATACTCTATTTCTCAGACTGCAGAGAAGATAAAGGTCCTCTTGTTCTTAGAGGTCAAAAGCAAGTACTTAGAGCAACCTGTATTTTATGGCTTTTCCCAGAAGCAATTGTGCAGTGTCTATTTTATTAATTGGTATTACAGTTCTATTTCTTTTCTGTTTCCAAAGGGTAGCTCTGATTCCCTGGAGTTCCATCTCTGGACTTGAAGTTTTGACCAGGTGAGTTGACACAGTTTGGATATGCTTTGTTTGTGAAAAATTTTCAAACCAGATTAAGAAAAAATATTGTCTAGCGAATAATTTTGATGTGTGTGGGAGAGATTTTTGTCACATTCTGAGTGTTAAGTTGAAGAAGGGCATTATAGAAAGGAGACTAAGTTTAATGAAGATGTTGATTTATATATAGGACTTGACTTTTCTGAATTTCAACTTCTTCATGGAGAAAAGTATAGAAACACATACCTTGAAAATATCAATTCCTTTCCTAAAACTCATTTTAAATCATTACTTCCTCTCCTCCACCACATGGTAATGGCCTCTCCCTCCTTTATACCACCAACATGTCACTTGCATATGTATCATACAAGTGTAAGAGCAAATGTTGATCACTGCAAATAGCATGATTTATCCTTTTTAAAGAATGTAAGTTCAGAAAACTCAAATGACTTGCCCAGTTCCACAGAGCTCATATGTGGAAAGGTAAAGTTTTAAATTCAACACTAGCTGACTTCAAAGTCCCTCCCCTTAATTGCATGAACTATATTCCTGTCCAGATGTCTAGATTAAATTCTGCATATTTTTTCTTAACCACATTTATCAGCCTAATATTCTAACTCCCTATTTGTTACAGGTTACACTGAAATTAGATTGATAAATAAGTTATCTCAAAATTGACGAAAATTATGCATTAAATCTGAAATTATCTGACAAAAATATTTGATAAACATACTTATTGAGTATATCTAAGGGTATTTATCATAAGAATGACACAAATGGAGAATATTTCTATTTTCTTGAGCAGCAGGGGAGAACTGGATTATTTTAGGAAAAAAATAGCCTTTCTCTTTCCTAGGACATAGCAGCATTGCAGTAAGAGCAGAATCTTGAAGCCCTACCTATTTTTACCTACATGGGCAGCCAATCTTCAGTTCAGGAATTCATTACATGAGACTAATTGCTCACATGAACTATATCATTTAACCTTAGGCAAATCACTTAATCTCACCACACTTCACTTGCCTCATCTTTGAAAAGAAGCAGTGAGCTAGATCTTTTCTGAGACAGTGGTTCTCACATACTGTTTCATGTTAAAATGATCTTATTAGTTTTAAAAAAATATCCTGGTATAACTAATAAATCAAAATTTGTAGGGGGTGGATTCCAGTTATTCCAGAGTATTTTCAGGCTTCCAGATAACTGCAATATACAGCCAAGTTTGAAAACTATTATTCTAACATCTCTTCAAAACTGATGAATTTAAGTATGTATGTATTAGTTCAGATGGTAAAAAGCCAACAAACACCACGGAGTAATTACTCAACTCATTTTGGTCATTATAGGGATAAAAAGATGTGGCAGGTGTTTGACAGAAAAGACATGAATGTGCATGGAGATTTCTCCATCCTTATTGTATAATAAAATTTATGGGAAAGTTTAGCACAGTGAATTTCTGAATGGCCTGGAATTAAATTTATATAGTGTGGCCCAATGAGGAGAGGGCAAAACCAGATTTGAATTTTGATTCTGGTACTTACTGGTTTGCTGATTTAGGCAAGCCATCTGACTCAAAGGAGCCCATGGAGAAAAAAATAGGGAGGCAAGGCTGGGTTATACGTACTGCCTATGATAGACAGACTTACATAGTACAGAAGACCTTTGTAAAGAAACCATACATAAGGAGAGCTTTGAGGTGGAAGAAATAGCAGATCTGAATCTAAAATGGTGAAGAGCATCTATTAATTCAGGAAAGAGAGTGGTGCCTGTGGCTCAGGGAGTAAGGCACCGGCCCCATATGCCAGAGGTGATGGTTTCAAACCCATCCCTGGCCAAAAAAAAAAAAAAATTCTGGAAAGAAATGGAGAAAAAATGACCTTGAGAAAGAGATTAATTGATATTCCCAATTATAAATGACCAAGAGCAAGAATTGTTTACAGCACTGCAAGTCCTTAGGTAGGAATGGAATTTAGAGTATGTCGAAGTGGGTAACACAGAGCAGTTGCAAGTGGAGATAAATGAAGAATTGGATCATGAAAGATATTGTATGCTACATTGACCAGTTTTGAATTCATTGTGAGAATTGTGCTTAAAAAAAAAAAAATCTCTGAAAACTTTGAAGAAAAAAATGGCGTGGGGTGGTGCCTGTGGCTCAAAGGAGTTGGGCGCTGGCCCCATATGCTGGAGGTGGTGGGTTCAAACCCAGCCAAAACTGCAAAACAAAACAAAACAAAAAATGGCCTGATAAAATATACATTTTTGGCTGATTTCTCAGAGAAATGGATCAAAGGTAGGCTAGAGCAACCTGGAGCAAGTGCCAGGAAAAGGATGACAGTAGTTTAGGACAAGTCAGTGGAGGTAAACTTATGAAATATAGACATTGGAATTAACATGTCTTAGGGATTGAAATTCTAAGAAGAATTTTCTCTGATGGAGAAGTAAAAGTCAAAATAGAAAAATACGTTGATGACAGCAGTGATAGGAACATAGGAAGAGGAAAGACGTGTAGTATGAAGATAAATATGACTCATCAAATTCCATAGATGTTAAATCTTTGAGCTATCCACTGGAAATGCCTAAAGCTTAGCTGGTACTGACTTGGGAGTCATTAGCTTACTTACAGAATTTGAGCCCTTGGAACTACAAGCTCTACTAGGGAGGACAGAGTGAGAAGAAAACTAGAGAGAACCTGTAGAGGGAAGCCAACATTTAAGGAGCAGAGAAAGAAGGTGAATCCATAATAAAAAGTAAAGAACAACCAGAGAGTTAAAAAGAGACATAGAACAGAATTATGGACATTTTTGCTTCCTCAAATTCAAAAATTAAGTTCAAATTATAGATCTTAAGAAGTTGTTGAGAAGAATAAATAAATGGGGTGATAACAGTGTCCTGTAATCAGTAGGGACTTGAAAGGATCTAAAAGTTTTTATCAACAACATCACAGATTTTTTTCATTTAATCTCCTTCAGCTCTTTCAAATGCAGGTGGCCTGGTACCATGGCTCATGCCTATAATCCTAGCATTCTAGGAGGTCAAGGTGGGAGGATTGCCTGAGCTCACGAGCTCAAGACCAGCCTGAGCAAAAGCAAGACACTGTCTCTACTGAAAATAGAAAAATTAGCTGGGGGTGGGGTGGGGTGGTGCATGGTTATAGTCCCAGGTACTTGGGTGGTTGAGGCAAGAGGATCTCTTGAACCCAAGAATTTGAGGTTGCTGAATGCTTTGCCAACTAATGGTCTAAACTGAGGCCAATAAGGCAACTTAAAGCCTGCCAGGCATAAAAGGCTATGTATTTGTGTATCTGCCTAAGGAGATATCTATTATGAAGATCAGAATTTAACTACTAAAAATGGAATAAATTAAGTCTGGGCACCATCTACAGGTTCATATTCCCAATCTTCTACAATTTATTTCATTTTCGTAGAATCTTAATCTGGTGTTTCTCAGTTCTCAGGCCTTCTCTTGTGACTGGTAACCATTTGGTCCTTATTAAGGAAAGGTTAGTTTTAAAGTAATTAAGTTCATTTCTTGGTCTCATTTAAGAGGACGCTGAACCATTTAGAGCCAGTTTCAGTTAAGGAAGAAAAAAAAAGATTCTCTTAGATGAAAAGAATGGTTGCCATATCCAGATATTTATTCCTCTCCTTTGTGTAAACCCGATACGCAGATTTCTTGTACACTTGCATAGACTTCCACTATCTTGGTCAAAGACGCAGATCTGATCATTCAGCAAGGCATGTCAAATCCTAGGAACCAAATTTCACAGTTGGAGTACCATATAAAATACTTTGAGAGGTAAAAAGATCTACTATGTTTATGAGAAGGATTCAGGTTCTTGCTGACATAATAGTAATTTAAGTTTCTCATTAGAAGGGTTGCGATATACATTTTCAGAAAGAACAATTTAGCAGCGTATATTTGATCCATTAAATTCTTTTTCTCTCCCTCTCCTCTCTACCTCCATTCTTGGGATACCACATAATCTACTGCTACTGCCATTTATCTTATTTATTTTTATTTAAACTTCAAAACAGTTGCCAGAACACATAATTTCTCTCTCCTTATTTATCTACAGTCCGTATCTTGCGATCTGGCCTCTGTCTTTGTTCTGAGTCTTTTCTCATTTAGGTCAGCACAACCTCTGAATTCTCTAGGTCCTTGGGCTCCAGTTAGTATTTTCCTGACACGTATTGTGCATCAACCAATGTTTACCATCCCACTTCTGTTGTAACTTCTCTTAGATTTTGTAAGGACTCCCTCATTCCTGCTTATTTCTGAGCTTTTCTTTTCCTTCTCCTTTAGAGAGGCATTCCACTCTATTCTGTTATTACCCCAGTACTTTCCTTCTGCTCTAATCTTTTCACAAGAGGTGTAATGCTAACTGTAATACATTAAAATCCCCAATCTATATGTCCAACTGAGACGACTTAGGTTTTTGAACCCCACCATGCTATATGTGAGACACATGTTTATGTTAGAAGACACCAGTATCATCGCATCCTTGAATATATCTTTCTTTTTCCTAAATGTGATCAGCTTGTTGTTTCATTGGATGTTCTGCACTCTACCTTATTAACGGGGCTGTGTTTTTCAACTTTTGATGATCTATTCTATTTCTTATTGCTCTAAATATTAAAAATGTTTTCAAAAAAAAAATAGGGGGAAGTTTTGTTTTTTTTTTGAGACAGAGTCTCACTATGCTGCCCTCTGTAGGGTGCTGTAATGTCACAGCTCATAGCAACCTCAAACTCTTGTGCTTAAGAGATTGTCTTGTCTCAGCCTCCCAAGTAACTGTGACTATGGGAGCCCACCACAACACCGGCTATTTTTTTGTTGTTGCAGTTGTCATTGTTGTTTAGCTGGCCTGGGCTGGGTTCAAACCCTCCAACCTCAGTGTATGTGGCTGGCACTCTACCCACTGAGCTATGGGTGCCACCAGGAGGAAGATATTTTAAAGAGAATTTCCCCATTTTCTTCTCTGTGACTTCCTAGTGTTTTTTACACATCAAAATTGCTCAATGCTTTGCAAATCTTTAAAATCCAACACCTTGTTACTTGGTAATAGGACTGTGAGTTTCCTTACTGGCTCTGGCTTCTCAGTGACATTCTTCATTTTTTAAGATGAGGACATTATAGCCCCATTGGCCAACTGTGCTTTTGGAAAAGCCACGTAGTGTGGGGTAGAAAAAGCTGGGCACTGGAATAGTAAAACTTGAGTTTTAATCTGGCTGTGTCACCATCAACAATTTGATGATCAGTAAATTGTTTTTCTTCTCCAAGTCTCACTTTCCTTATTTCATAACGTGAGGATATGAATACTGCCTTTGTGAAAAGGTTGTAAAGAACAAGAGATATGTCAATAAAATGTTTAGAAGAGTGCTTGGATAGATACATTATAATTTTTTTTCTTTTAAAACAGAGTTTCACTTTGCTGCCCCTAGTAGTGTGCTATGACATCGCACTCAGAGCAATCTCAAACTCCTAGCTCAAGAGATTCTCTTGTCTCAGCCTCCTGAGTAGCTGGGACTACAGGAGCCCTCCACAATGCCCAGCTATTTTTTTAGAGACAAAGTCTAGCTCTGTCTGGCTCAGACTGGTCCTGAATCTGTGAGCTTAGGAATCCACCTGCCTTGCCTCCCAGTGTGCTAGGATCACAGGCTGGAGCCACTGCTCCCGGCTTGATAAACGGCAACTGCTGAGATCTTTGTTTTTGATCTTGTCTCTGTTTGTCACTGCTATTATTGTTATTGTATTTTAGGTCCCTGGTTCTACTTACTAAAACTGGATCTTTAATGATTGGTTATACTCTCAAATTGTCCTTGTTTTAGAATTTTTTTTGTGTGTGTAGCAGCTGGGTTGTGAAATGTCATGGTGAGACTGTGGCCTCTACCTGTACAATAAATAAAAGTTAACACAGAGATTGAGACTAAGCATAGCCTCATCCATAGTGTAATCCAATCCTAAGCAGATAATTCATTGAAATAATCCTTGTCATCCTGCTTCTACATTGTCAAATACCCTGACAAATGGTGTAAATTGAGGGACATTAATGAGGATCATTTACGCCCTTAATGCGTTGTAGAGCAGTAAATTGTGGATCAAATTGTTTGCATCTTTTCTCTCTTGGGCTTTCAGCAGGCAGTAAATTTGGAAAGTTTTCCTTTCTTTCTGTATGATGTTCCTCACTGTTGTACCATCAAGAAACAAAATGCAAATGGATGGTTACTGGGGCTGTATAGGACTGCAAACATAAAACTTACATTTCTCTGAAAGCCAGTATTATTTTTAAGTAGAATACAAAATGCAATGACATTTCTGAGTGACATTAGACTAGACACTTGAAGAAGGAAATGATTTGGAAGCTCTGCTACTCTGTAAGTTGTCTTCTTGTGATAGTATATGACATCAAAATAAACTTCTTTGTCAAACCCAACAAATCCCCCGAACACGTCAGCAAAACTGCACCTGGATTTCCCTGACGCACCATAGAGAAAGTGAAAGCTCCCTGACAATCCCACTATCCCATTGTCTCATCCTCGATTTTCAAGGTCTATTGCAAATTTTTTTTATTATTATTATTGAGCACTAAGAGAGAGAAATAAGTCAAACGTGAAAATAAATTAAGTGTCTCCCTAGACATGTTCAACTCTGCAGTGAACGTTGTTTGTAGCTGAACTGTCTCACCACGACATGAGCGAAAGCATCCCCAGCCTTGTGTTACAGCTTTTTTCTCCTCTCCGTGCTGTCGTCTGTCTTCTCTGACACAGCCCTCTCCACTACTGAAGTTGTGACTTCATTTTTCATCTTCTTCTCTGTTCTTTGTTTGGTTCATTTAATAACTTACTTGCTATACTTGGTTACTCTTTTGTGTGAAAGATAATGTGTAGAGTGGTGTTTTGTAATGTTTTACTCTGGTATGACATTTACAGACAATGCTAGTGGTTTATCTCTGAAGGACTGAAGAAATTGCATAGTTCTTTTTGATTCTTTCTCTCCTCTTCTCTCCTTTCCCCTCTCCTCCCCTCTCCTCCCTGCTTCTCATCTCCTCTCCTCTCCTTTTCTCTCCTCTCTGCCCTCCCTCCTCTTCTCTCTTTCTCTCTCTTCTTTCTTTGCATGGGGTTTAGCTTTGAACTGACCAAACTTAAACCTCAACTCTACCACCTAGTCAAGCTAGGCAACTGGCAAGTTACATACTTTTTATAAACTTTAATTCCTTTAACTGTCATATGGAAGGAATTGTATGTACGTTAAGGATATTCTGGCAATTAAATGAGACAATCATTCTGAAGTGTTTAGCACAAAAACTTAATAAAACATTCTTTAGAGAAATAATAGTATTGAATCATATTTCTTTAGTTTACTTAAACTTATTCTTATGTTGTTATAAAAGAGGAGGGTATCATTTAATAGGAGAAGAGTATCAGCAGAATTGTACTGAGCCAGGACTCATTATCTGGTGGTCTTAGGCAAATTATCTATACTCTTTGTAAATATAAAACAGCAATAATAAGGTTCAATTTCCTGAAAAATAGGTCTAAAAAATACAGAAGACGGGATATTCAAATGTTTGCTTCCACCCTACAGGAAAGAATTGTCCAAATGGGTTGATGCTTGCAGGCCCCATGTAAACAAGCCAGTGAGAATTCTCGACTCAGGAGCCCGAGTGATTAACCGTACGAAGGAACCTCAGTGTTCCACTTTTTCTCCTAAATAAATAAACCCATTATAAACAACACTTCTATCTGTAATAGCAACTCCATCCAGGAAGAGATTCAAGGTTTGGGATTTGACTTCTTCCTTTGGCTCTCTCACTTGTCAGAGTGACTAAATGGCTGTAGGATTTTCACAGATATTTCCCAAAGAGTGACTAGATTGGTTGGGTACCTATAGCTCAAGGGTTGGAGCACCAGCCCCATGCACTGGCCCTGGCAGGCTCCAATCCAGCCAGGGCCTGATAAACTAAAAACAAAGAAAAAAACCCCAATGAGTGATTGGATAAAAGAATGAATATTTATTGCTCTGCTAATGTGGCAGTCACGCTTTCTGGATTTTTGTATTAAAAGTGTTTATGATAATTTCCTGCTCTCCCTCTCTACCTCTCTCTTTCTCCCTTACTGCCACACTGCCAGGTTCTACCTGGATCTCTGCACAAAACAAGCACAGTTTTAGGGAGTAGAAATAGACTATTGTTCTAAACCTCACCCCTTGTTCAGAATCGCTACAAGTAACCTAACCTGTCTAGACTTTATATAAAAATAAAAGAACCTGAGGTGTATCTCTAAGGCTTGTTTTTTAGCTCCCTAATGAAGTCACAGTTGATGTTTTTTGGTAAAGATGAGAAGTTTGCTGTGTGGTTCTGAAACAACTAAGAACAGCTAAGTGACTAATGCAGAGGCCAAATTCTTAACCTCAAAATGGTTCTTTTGAGGTAATTAATCCTGCTTAAGTACTCTCTTTTGATAGTGTAAGCCAACAACTAAGAAAAATCATCAATTCCTGCGTCTCCAAATTCTGTGTTCTACATACAAGGTTAAATTCTTTCTCAGAGAATAGAATAGAACTGTTTTCCATTCTTTTCACTGAGACAAAGAACAGGAACAGCGGAAAATAATGACTACTTCCTCCAAAAACTTACTTCTGCTGTTTGTTTGGGGGAGTTGGACATATTTAGCTACCCATTACTCTGAAAAGGGAGTATAGAACATGAAAAGTTGAGGCTTCTATAGAAAATCATCTGCTGTTCTCTGAGAAATCTGGGCACCAACTGGCAGTCCTGAGCAAATTTGTCTCTTTATTTTCAGAGCCTTTCTTGTGCTATTTAAAAAGTAGTTTGTTATAAATAAAAGTAAGAGCTTAACAATAGAATATGCAATTAAAATAACAGGATTCCTAGAATCCAAAAAGAAAACGCCACAAACTTAATTTTTAAAGCATGAAAATGCCACGAGAGACACTTCAATGGTTTTCATAAGGGGGAAGAAAGATATCAACATGAAAATCTTTAGTTATGTAAAAAATGATTAATTATGAGGTTATTTTTGTCTACAAAAAGACCAGAAATATCTCTCTACTATATCATTACATTATCTTTTAGTTCGAATTTTTCTTCCAAATTTCTAAGTTCTGAATGAAAAATTGATTAAAACATTTACAATCCCTTTGGAAGAAGCCCAAGTGCCCATCCATCCACGAATGGATCAACAAACTGTGGTATATGTACACCATGGAATACTACGCAGCCATTAAGAAGGATGGAGACTTTATGTCCTTCATGTTCACATGGATGGAGCTGGAGAATGTTCTTCTGAGCAAAGTATCACAAGAATGGAGG